>OMLI01030515.1:0-11328 GCA_900302605.1 Rondeletia loricata | reverse complement strand
CAAGCAGCACTGCAGACATCAAGTTCGGTTGTGCCCAATATCAAGTTTGTAGTAGAGCCGGCCGTGAATTTTGACAAGCATGATCAAATAAACACATTTCCACGTTTCCCCAGTTTATTATTTAGAAAGCATAGTAGGTCTAATCTTACCAGAGATCCCTACTATCTCTGACACTTTTTTCCACGCATCATTTTTCTTGTTTGTGTCCCGGTAGAGAAAGAGACTGGTCGTAAATCTCCGGGACACCGGAGACGGCAAGCTTCTCCTCCATTCTCAAATACCAGACTGCAATTGGTTGCTGCTTCAGCGCCGACGCCGCTCATTTGCATAAAGTTACACTTTTCTCAACTCTCCTCGTCGCTCTGGACGCTGGCATCGCGCCGCTCGCTGCTGCCATGGCGCCGGACGCTCCTAGTCGCCAGCTCTCATTGAAAATGAATGACTGCCGGTCGCTTTTGCTGCTCGTGACCGTACAGTAAGAGACTGACTGCAGTTCCCCTAACGGCCACTGTCATACACTGTGTCAGTAAGAGTAACAATTTACATATAGGGCCTTTAAATGATTTGATAGCTATATGAGTTAAAATTGGCAAGCACTTTGTACAGCATGCTCAGTAGAAATGATCTAGTTACATTGCACTTGATAATCATCAGCCATTCAAATAAAAAAGTATCCATTTCATCTTTATTTGAAAAATTAAAATAAAGTGCTTTTTATATACAGTACAATACAAAAAGGAAAACAAACAGTTGTGATGTATGATACAAAAAAATACAGTTCACAATATTTTTACATTGGCAGCTGAATTTACAAAACAATTTTACATAAAAACGTTTCTTACAATACATGTTGACAAGCGTCTGAGCGACTTGTACTGTCACAAATAGAAGGCTTGTCTGTAGTGGTTCTTTAAGAGAAAACAGACAATGATACTGCAACTGAGTATTGACTGTGGCATTCTGAGTATCTAGGTTATGAACCATTTAATAGCCGAGACTTGTAATAAAAGAAAATAATGTTCAATACCTGGACATACTTTACTAAATCACTACCATGTTTATTTGTTCTGCACTTGGCAAATGTATTATTGTTCCAATGACAACCACTTCACTAAAAGCTGCCAGTCAAACAGTCAAAGCATACATTGTTTGTTTCATTACATACTGCCTCAGCCACCTCCCTGCGTGATTGAGTACAGCTGCCCAGTCTGTTAAATCCATACAGAGACATTTTAAATTGCCATTTATAAGAACTGTATCTTAATACTATATGCTTAACTATATTTCAAAATCAGCCAGTGGTTATATTTATGTGCTACACTTTAAAGAATAAGATTTATGCCCCGACTGACGTTGAAGCCACTGTAAAAAACCAAAATAAAACCAAAAAAACAACCGTTTGAGCACACACAGCACTGACAATAATATACATGTACTCACTACTGTTTCTGAGCATGGGCAATCCTGTCATACCTACAGTGTAGCATTTGACTACAGTACTACTACCTGGTTATTTTGGGTCAAAGTACTAAATTTTAGTATCCCAAGAGGCACATCTCTTGATTATTACATTTTCTAGAAGGCATTATACATTTTCCCAAAGGCAGATTTGTCATCAAATCCAGAACCTGTGCTATACTAAGGCTTTCCAACATTATGTGCAAAACGAATGCATACTGAGTTAAGCAATATGCCTTCCTGCATTTATTGTCATTTTTGTGAAATTGTAATTCTACTGACCACATTTAAAATACTATAGCAAAACTTAAATTAGATTTAAAATATATTTTATGATTTGAAAAATGCTTTTGAATAACTGTGCTGTATCGTATGGTTTACATCTTTGGAATATGAAATTAATAGTCTTAAGTTTGAACATCAGAATGAAAGCTGTTGCTTTTCTGGTTGTCTTTCAAACCATTTGAGCAATCTGTTTTTGGTTCTTAGAAATGAAAGGGACATTTTCTTCCATTCATGAACCCCCGTCCATTAAGATCTAGATCCAATAAATAAAGTCCAGGCTATACAGTCATGTGTGTCATTAAAACCAGAGGTTCATCAATAGGGATATAGGGATGTCTAAATCTCCCTTTGAGAATAGTCATGGATATTTAAAACATTGAAGACTGGCTATGGAAAATGTCACTCTACAAAAACAGGAAACCTTTTGGCCTACCATCGCATAATTATCATATTATCATGTTAAGATAAATGAACAGCCAAAGTACTGGTTGTCAGTATCTTGTCATAATCAGCAGTGCTAGGTGTTGTACTGACTATCATTCTCTAATTTTTTATGAAGTAACTATTTTGAAAGACTGCTGTCCTGATTCTATGTCAGCAAAAAAAATTATAATCTTTTATGAAATGTTTTAGGCTGCCAGCCTTTCAGAAATTAATGATCTTCCTCTACCAAATATCACACAAATGGCTAAAATCACTTGCATACTTACGTGTGTGTGTGTGTGTTTGCAATGCCACTGATCCTCAGCAATGAACAGCGTTGACGCCTTTGTGCTTACACAGTCTCAAGGTGAGGTTTTCATGGTGTTCACCCCACTTCACATTATTTGCTTTGCATAGTCTGCCTATCTCATGAAGAATAGCATGATAATACCTGGAATGGGGTTTTCCCTTTATCACACTGGTGAACTAAAACCCTGTTGAATATCAGTCTTACACAGAGTAATGTTTCTATCCACTAATATGGCCAATACAAAAGACTATTTGTATCTGTCTTCACTTCGGAATATAACATATTCCTTTTTGTTTTAGGAGTGTAGGGATTGAGGTCATGAAGTCTAAGTTTCTACAGCATCACGGTGATCCCTCGTTTGTGCTTTTCATAACCAATGGTCTCTGTCTCTTTGTCAGTGGCTTTTTTTGACCAAACATTTCTATAGCCAGCACAGCTCTTGCTCTCTGAATTCTGGATCTGTACTTGTCGTGTTGTATTCAAGTTTAACTTAGACTTGAATACAACACGACAAGTACAGAAGTACTAAGTGATGGGTATACAACCGTGGATGCACAATTGTTATGTAATGAACTGTGAAAGGACTTTTTTAAATTTGTTTACCTGGCATTGAGTTGCTAGTGTATATTCAGGAGTGTGAGTGTTTACCTTCCTACAGTACACTACATTGTGCATAGCCTCAGTGAAGGGTAGGCTGTTATCAGATTAAACTGAAACAAAAACAAAACATTGTGTCAACTGTTAGTGGGAACTGAGTGGGATCACTCTTCCTCTCAAAGCATTACCAGTAGATTATATGGACGGACTGAGTGGCAATGCTATGAAATTCCATCACTGAATCATAGTTGGACAATAGGGCAACATGACCTCTGTGTTTGTTACATTCCCTCTGTGAGCCTTATATAAAAGCTTCAAAAGTCTGAAGGCAAACTGGAACTTCTTAGGTGTGCTTTAAACACACTTGAATAAGGGGGAGTGACAAAAATAATAAAGGAAATGTACATGGACCACAGGGACAAAACAAAAAGACAAAGTGCAAAATCGGTGTAATGAAATGTCACTCTATGAAGAGTTTGGGTTTTCCCTCTTTTAGGGTTTTGTCTTTTTCAGCAAGTGCACTCTTTCCTTTCAGTTTACAGTGAGTCCACACAACAAAGTCTATCAAAGCTGGCCTCACACATTGGAGTCTTTAATCTCAGAACCCAGTCTCACTCGAGGCCGCGGGCATGTGGGAGAAATCTCTACATGGCTCTCTTTCAAGTTCAGAGGCCTCTTCTCTGACTCCGAGAAGCTCTTGCTGTTGTCTGGCGAGGAGCACTCGTGTGGCGGAGTGCTGCAGATATAGTTGTCGTTAAGGGTCTGGTAGCCCTTATGATCTGAGACAGACGCCGGGACCGTGTTGCCGTTGAGCGGCAAGTTCTCCGCTGGCTTCCCCACAATTCTGGGCTTCTTCTGCTGCATGTTGGGACACTCGCCCTCCTTGAGCATGGACTTCATGTGGTCGCGGTTCCTGTAGACCACGAACAGGGAGAAGACCACCAGGGAAAACGCCAGGAGGGCGCACACCACGATGAGCTCGTTCCAGTAGGTCTTGGTGTTGATCTGCGGTGAGCGGGCCTCCCCAGGCAGGATGATGATCTCCTCCTGGGGGACCTGTGGGGTGTGGGATCGACTTGTTAGGGTGGTGCTCTCCTGCTTGGCCTCACCCCTCACACAATAGTTGGCCAGGAGTTGTCTGAAGCCTTCCTCCACTGACCAGCACTCATAGGTTTCCTGCCTGTCAGCTTGAGCTACCACTACCAGGCCCCCCTCAGGGCTGGGGTAATGGAAGTGGCCTGCAGTCTCACTGTACTCCCACCTCCTCTCAGCCAAGTTAGAGCGCAGCTTACAAGGCAGCACTTTGAACGTGTTGGCTGGTATAATGATCACCTGGCATGAAGACATTCCTGTGGAAAGGCACAGTAAGATTTCAATTTTAAGAGGAAGTCAGTCCGATATTGCATGAAATGAGCTGTACCTCCTTATCTAGCGTGCAACAAAAATGAGCAGGATTCAGATAATGATGGTGCGACACACTGAATAAATTTGTAATCAAGACATAAATTGAAATGCAGAGCATGACAAAATCCAGTGCAGAGTGCTGCATTGTAAATTTAAGAGAATCTAGAGAAGAGGAGTTGATTCTACTTACGTGTAGGTGGAGGTTTAGCAAACCGTTGGCTGGGCACTGTCTTGTTGCAAATAACCGATGTGTCTGCTTCATCTACATCCTGCTGCCAGAGTCTGAAACACATACATCTGATCAGAAAATGGGCCATAACCTCTAGTCTTTTGAACATCTTTTACGTGAATATTTTATAAATGTGTATCTAAATATTCTGGGTGCAATACTGTTTGTAGATTATTGTGCAGAGGGATACATACTTGCCTGGTGGAGCCTGTCTGACATCCATACACTGCCTCCCGGTCCAGGCACAGTACGGGTCCCTGGAGAGGACACACTCCCCACAGCTCTGATAATTACTGCAGTTAGCTACTGGGACCTCCACCAGTCCAGAGAAAGAGGAAACATAAAGCTGACCCTGTGGAGGAGAGAGGATGGGGCAGGGGACAGGAAGGAACAGTGTCCCAGATACAGTTATTGGGTTACTATTTTCATCCAGTGTCTTCCTTGTCTGACCCTGATCTCAGGACAGTACCCTTAGCATTTCTCTATGTTAATTTAACATAAACTTCATTCCCCTGATGTACAAATCAAAGCAGGGTAGCAAAACACAGATAGAGACAGGCCAGGATGCAGGAAGTGTCACACTTCCAGCTGTTTACAACCCAGCTGTTTGCAGTTCCCGAGAGAGAGTTGCATGTAATTATCTCAACGAACATGAGGTCCCCTTTAGGCTGCAACTCTTCACGGCTCATGGAATCCCTAAACTGCCAATAAAGGCATTTAGTGAGCTTGTTATTACTTCCCACCATGAGAAAGTTCCATAAAATAAACTGAACCTCTTTTCTCAGAGCACTCCACTATACCTTCTCAGAGTCCAGTTCAATGTGTTGCACTGGTTGGGAATCAGGAAAAAGCACCATCTCCTCAATGATGTGCATCTTGTTGTTAACATTAATGGCTTTGTGAAGTCTCCCGTCATCTAGAAAAGACATGATATAACTTGAAATTAGAATAAACTCTTTAGGATGTTGAGATATTCTAGTAATGGATCAAATTGGATGACAAGAAGGGGCTGATGAGTGGAGAGGGGGACACGAAGTCCACTACCTGTGCCAATGAAGAGCACATTATAGGCCTTGTGGGTTGCCTGGACTTGGTGGACAACGATCTGTGTGTAGCGCACATTGCGCTTCAGCAGGAGAGGCTGGCTGCGGATCACGCTGTCCATCAGGAAGTGGTCTTTGACAAAATTCAGCACCTTGTCAGGCATTTGCAGTGAGGAGGGGATGCCCTGCTCTCTGGCAACGTTCGTGATGCACTGTGGAGGCAACACAACGAGTCGCTTTATTAACATGCATTCACTCTCACTGGACAACAACACCAACTGCAGCAGTATAGCTCCCCCCTGCCTGCCTAGCCCCATCAATAGGGTATACTTATGTAGGTTTTCCACAGATTGAACTGTGATAAACCTGCCAGGAAATGAAAGCAACGACAGTTTGATCAGAATCACGTTTTCAGGGAAGAGGGGCAGACAGTGATGCCAGCTAGACAGATATCTGCCTAAGCACTGATCGTCAGTCGAGATTGAGGATGTGGCTGATGAGCAGGTAGGAACATATCAGAGCCCCTCATGTGGCTGACTTTGCATGCTGCCGATTACTGTCATGGATGTGACTATGTTGTGTATCCAGCAGAGGGCAGTAGGCAAGTACTCACGGCTCCAGGCCGAGGCTCAGGAACTGGGTGGTTGTATGTGTACCACTGCTGGGTCTCTCGGTTGACCTCACGGTAACGCCCATTGAAAGCCTTTTCCACCTGGTCCATTGTGAAGGAACACACTGCAGAGCTTCCTGAAGCACCCTTATACCTTACAAGACATAAAGAGGACCACAGTGGAAATAAGTCTCTGACTTTTCTGTGTTTTTATCCTCGGGAGTTATGATGTCATACATGTGTATGTATTTTAACTTTCAAAATAAACCTAAACCTAAGCAGCATCTCAACAATGCAAGGTTGAACAATTCCTTGAACAATTATTTCATTCTGCTTGTTATGTTGTAAATAATACAATCAAAAATATCTGAAATACAATGGGGGAAAAGCTGGCTGTGATCTGACAGAAGGGATGTGTTTGCCACTGAAAGCCTAAACAGATCTGTATGGAGACCAACCGTAATCTCATACTTCATTTTTCTTTCAGAGCATTTTTATAGCATGAAATGCCTAGAATAAAGAGGCTTTTGTATTTCTCAGAAATGCCAAATGTGTGCAAAGTACCTTTATGTATCGTTACATTTGCTTGGTGATGTGTATGTTAAGCAAAGCATTGAAAGTTAGTCCTCTCACCACTGAGATGTGAAGACTCCATAAAACACCGTGTTCTTCCAGTCCTCGGGGCTGGGTGTCAGCACAAACATGTCCTGGATAATGTTGAAGGGGAAGCCATCATCAGGCAAAGAGCACAAGAGCTGGGCCTTCAGGAAGGTGGTCCATTTCTTTTGCAGAACTCTCTCCCCTCCTTTGTCACCCTGCAACACAAATCCTGTTTGTTGCATGGAGCTCTTCTAGATGTAGCCAGTAGAGGGTGAAAGCATACAAGATGGACTCCTGTCTGAAGTGGGAACTGTTGACAATTGCATCGCTTCTGTAAAAGTAGTTTGATACATAAATATGATTTGATGGGATCTCACATGCTTGTAAAGGGCATGAAATAATAATAATAATAATGTGGACCATATGGTATGTTCCATGATATATATCATCTGAAGCCCAGACTTTTCTCTTCTTTATTTACCTTCTTCGTGACTAGAAACAAAGAAAGCACTGTGCCTGGAGGTGGAGCTGTTTGACTTGACTTAATTGAAAAACATTAACCTCCCATAGTAAAACCATACTGAGCGCAATCGATTGTGCCCATAACACAGATATACCCTGAGGCAATAGACTTCTAGGTCATGAAAACAATATACTTCATCACAACTGGCTTAAATAAATAAATAAATAAATAAAAAACACCGGGGGCTTTGTGGAGAGCAAATGCTTTTAAATCAAAAAGAAAAAAGGGCATTGCTCTCAGACAATCCTTCTTCACTGACTCTACCACTGTGACTCTGTGCCTTTGGCAGTAGCCTTCAAAGTGATCTGTGGCACGGTACCTCCTTGACACGCAGAGAAATTTGGCTACACAGATCTTACGATAGGATATCCGTACAAACTGGAGAGCAACTACATCATCAAACCACAATGTGAAAGTGATTCATGTGAGGTATGAATGTTAAACATGACCTAGGCAACAGTATATTCCACTGGGAGTTATGGGACGAAGTTAGGTGACTATGAATGTTATGCCTACACCAGCCATAACTAACAGATTTTTTTAGTTTTGTAAGAGGACAGGAATAAAGGGAGGATGATCTACTGTACCGAGCAGATTGTCTGTTTACATTCAGTCTGTGGCAGCAATTATTCCAATTTAGTCACAGGCATAGATCTCAAGAGAGTAAAGTTGGATGTGGGAGAAAATAAGTAATTTTAAAAAATTGCAGTTCAGAGGACCAAAGAGAAAGACTAAGCGAGCTAGACAACACAAAACCCTTTAACATGCATCTTCAATTGCGTCCCCTTTAGTACTGCATTAATCAGACGAAATGACAATGCTGGATGGGAAGGAAAATGACACATGACCAATGCTGAGCTTCTGCAGCAATGACTTATTGTAGTAAGCCAGGCAGATAATGAGCAACATATATTCCCTGGTCCCCCTGGCTGAATCTAGTTTTATGATTTAATGCCACTGTGTACCTAAACTTACTTCAGAATAATTGAAGCAAATGCATCCCATTCATTAATCCCTTGTAAAAGCATCCCTTTCAAAGGCTGTTCAAAAAGCCACGGACATCGCAGGGAGTAATGGCTTATTTTATGGGAACTTGAAAAATACTGCAAATGAGAACATGTTATGTTTTGTTTGTTTCCAGCAAAACACTGTTTATCATTCCACAGCTAGACTCAATGAAGTGGAACTTGAAGTGGAACTTGTATAGTAAACACCTGAATAAACAACAGACTGCAGCCAACATGATGAGCCAAATAAGGGATTTGGAGAGATAGATAGGCTTGAACTTAAAAAAGAATAACTGATTTGTATAGATATCACTACGTAAAACCCAAAGTAATTGATACCATCCATTTCTCTCACCTCTCTCCTTTGTAAACCTTTATATATTATATTATATGTTATATTTTACATTCCACACAGTTTTTAATCCCTTTTTTGTTTTACTTAATTGCATGACCCAGGCCAAAAGCTTTGAGAAGAGAACGTACAAAGAGTGACACATTATTTCTAATTTTCCTTGTGTGATATGCTAATCTGTACCAAGAGAGTTCATGTACAGTACATATTCTAGCCGTATAGGCCCATGTCCAATTTCAGGCATGCTATTTGAGTCAATATTTATTTGTGTTAATCTGCAACGTTTTTTTTGTTTTTTGTTATGTATGGAAAAACTAACTGGATAACTGCACAGATATAAGAATGTAGCTGTGCAGCAGTGTGAAAATATAAAAGAGCCAACAACACTCTGGGCAGTGTCTGACTGTGAAACACCCCTGTGATTCACAGCTGGGCTTCCTCCCACCTTGGGGTTTAAATCTGATGCACAAAGGCGTTGTCTGACAGCAGGGTGGCTGTCAGGAAAAACACCTGTTGACAGCCAAGTTCTGAAAATACAAAAGATACTGGCTGTCCACATACATGCTTAAAAAATAGTGTGATCAATATGAAAAACAAATACAGACCGTGTCACAGGGGGGCTTTTGAAATACAAAACTGTCCCCAAATCATAGCTGTATTTCACAATTCATCATGTTTTCTTTGAGGTGAACGTCAAACTGTCAACTAGTGTTTCTCATTCTCCTTGGACTGTGATAAGCACGATCCCCTTGTCACAGAGGCAGGCAACAATCTGATCAGGACATTATGTTAATGTTGGCAGAACTGAAGAGGGACTATAAAATGTCAACATTACTGTGCGGTCTGCATTTCAGTTTCAAAGCCCTGAGTTGGAGTATTCCAGCAGGTGATAATCCATTTCTGTGGATCAAGGATCTTGTGCTACAGTCATCCTGAGACATTTTGAGTTGGCTAATGGCTACTAATATTAATCCTGTCTGAATAAAAATATTTGCTGAAATATGATAAGAATAGGGGGATCTGGACAAAAGCAACCAAACAGAGGGAAACACGCAAGAGGAATGTTTTTCTGTAACAACAGATCCTGCATCACTGCCCAGAGGGACTGTGAGCTATGTATTTAAAGGTGTGAGCAGCTTGCAGAAACTACTACACATACAGCTGTACACCAGCACACACTATACACAAACACACACACACACACACACACACACACATCAGGGGGAAAAGTCCCCGTTAGATGGACTATCTCCCTTCAAGCATCACTCACCTTACACACGCGAGCAATGCGTGACACAATGGTGTTGTCAAAGAAATCAAACTCCTTTCCTGCTTCACTGAAGAAGAAGTAGATCTTATCGTCATCGCCCACTATGTTGCCCTTGGGCAGGCTCTCCTGTATGTAGGCAGAGCCAACAAAGGCTGGGTCTGAAAGAGCAGCAACGTAAAACAATGCAGTGAGCCCATATGCAATTCCTGCATCCAGGGGCAGAAATCATCCTTGACATCCCTGTGACATCAACATACTGTACAAGGCCTACATGGAAAATGAAATGGCAAGAGGGACGTTGGTATTTGCATGATGCAGGTAAACATCAGCACACCTTTTCATCTACATAATTTCACAACTGTAGTCTGATCATGTCAAAACTTTGGTCTTCAAATAGAGTGTATTTGGGGTAAACGGCTTATGCATGTCATATTTATCTCATGTAAGATGGGATATGAAATAATATATATTCATTACATAAAGATATTCCAGCCTTGAGAGCACATGGCCGTACCTTGAAGCCAGTTCAACGAGTTTTCTGTTTTTAGAGCAGTTCCTTGGCTTAGACTCTTGTAAATGATGGGTTCATTTCCTTGGAAATTACTGACCGTACCGGCATACAGCTCTCCATCTGCAACACAATAAAGAAGACCAGGATAATCATACTGTTTACCATGAGAGGACGTAACCTGGCTCTGCCAGATGGTTTGTTTCACAAATTGTTTCACAAATCCATCTGGGAACGCACTCGGCAAACCTTTGAAAAGGGCAGGCACTTTCAAAAAGCTACTTGGCAGGTGATTGGATGAACCATCTGTCTATCACTGTCTGGGCAGGCTAACTTCAACCAATCAGATCAACAAACCATATGACGTAGTAGGATAACGCGGAAGCGATTGTAAACAAACCACAGATGCTCGGTTAGCATGCTAAATGCTAACCTCCATGCTAACCGGGCATCTGCAGTTAGAACCTGCCCGCAGTTAGCTTTAGCCTAATATTAACATTACATAAACGTCTATGTTGTCTGTTTTCAGACGTTTATGTAACATAACATACATAACGTTAAACATTTGATCTGATGTTATTGCAGCATCTACGCTGGGCCGGGTCCGGCTTCCGGATTCGGGCCAAGTAAATCAGTTCCCGGTCGCCGGAATAGGGCAGTGGTTGGAATTTAAAAGCATGCATTCCAGACATAGAAAGTCAGGGAATTA
>OMLI01030506.1:0-19594 GCA_900302605.1 Rondeletia loricata | reverse complement strand
GAAGCGGCCGCTTTGCGGACCGCGGCAAGCTTTTCTCTGACTGTTTACATTTTTAAGGCGGTCTTTTTGGGCTCGCCATCTTCTAACATTACACTCTGTAACATCATATTTCCAACTCCGTTGGCAGAGGTAATCAAGGGAATTAATCTTCAATTATAATTTTGTGATAATCGTGCAGCCCTAATTAGAAGCTTATTAACATGATTTTCTGAAGCTAATAACAAAAACTGTGTGGCTTCAGAGTACAAAAATTAAAACAAAAACATAGGGATTACATTTTCTGGCGTCGGCGTCGTCCTGACTTGGGTTAAAGTTTTGAGGGTGCAGTGGCACCATACAGACACCAGGGAGAGCCTCACATTATGGGTGCAAAGCTGCTGCTAAAGTTATGCCTACCATACATCAGAAGACATTTAGTCTGACACACATTTAACAACAATCTGTCTCAAGTCATGAGTTTTTAGTCCTAGAGCTGCTCACATCTTAAGATTCTGTTAAGACTGAGAATCGTGCAGCATCACACATTATCAGAGATTGTTTATCTCAGCCCTCCTCTTCCTGTCTGAAATTCAGGGTTAGGGTTAGGGTTTTACATAGGGACTACACTTTCTGGCGGCGGCAGCGGCGTCCTGACTTGCTTTAAAGTTTTTGGATGGCGAGACATACATCCGGCGATAGCGCTTGTACAGACCATCAATCCAGAGTGATAGAGTTGTTATTTGTTGTGTGGCTTACAAACTAACATTCTGTGTATTTTCTCAGCACTTATGCTGTTAGTGATAATTTGGGTATTGTCCTCTTTAAGTAGCCCTTTCATGTTTTCATTTTTGTGTTCCTTTAGTGAATCTGACTGAGCAGCTGTCATGCAGCGTCTGCATGTTATCTCAGCTGGCCAATGGAGTGGCCACGGTCACTGTCATGTCCTCAGCCTGTGGCCTTTGTATCTTTAGACAGGAAGATAAATGTGACTGCTATGGGCAGCATCGTTATTAATGAAAAGTGACATCATCGCGTGGTCTGCTTTACAGCAATCAGGCCTCTCTCTCTGCAGCACTCAATGCAATCCAGATGTCCATTTGATTAAAGGCTTAAACAAGATTGGAGAGGGTGAGAAGGGGGGAGGTATAGCACAGGTCAACCCATGGATTCTAAAACAAAGAGTTTTATAAATTTCTCTTAAAATAAAAACACATGGCTGGAAATTCCCCCTTGCAACCCCTCCCCTCCCTGGCCGTCTGCTGGTTTCAAGCAGCAGCACTTGATAATCTGCATGAAAATTCTTGTCTAATTGGATTCACTATTCATTGTGAGACATTACAGGTTTTCTACTCTAATAGTTGTGGGAAAATCACATACAGAAACGTTTTCTTCCTCACTGGAAGCTAATTGTACATGTTTACTTAAAGGGGTCGTTTTTTTTAAACAATCAATTTATGTGGCCATGCTTATCAAAATTGTAACATGATCAAATTTGAAAAATACATTTTTGTTTTCTGTAATGGCTTGAATCTCCCTTTAGAATTTTGATAATTTTTGATGATTTGATTGTGTCCTTGCTATTTAACCTGATTAATTAGTCTAGTTAAAGTGTAGATGTGGACTTACCCCACTATTTTAGTCTCTGCAAACAAACTCCTGCACTCCTGCAAACCCCCACCCACCCCCCAGGTTGTCTGAATCATACGGTAGAGAGGCCTTAACAGCCTCAAAGTGACAGATGTAGTCATTTGGCAATGTCACCAAGGACCGCTCTCCTGTCCAGCGAAGGGGGATTTAGGCAAATAAACAAAAATAAAAAAACACAAAAAACACCTGTCACGGATGAGGATGAATTAAGTCTACACAGTTTTTTCCCTTCTCTCTTCAAATTAGCATTTGACCTGTCCTGGCCACAAGAAGAGCCCGGCGGTTTGGACTGACTGCAACCTGAACTGCCACATAAAATGACTCACCTGACGCTGACTGGGCGTGACCGTCCTCAGCTCACATTTTCCCCCACCAATGTTTTACGAGAGCAAAGCCAACGTTGAAACTGAAGCGCAAACCCACCCAGTGCTTTTCGGCCCAGTTGTTTTCTTTAGTGTAGATGTTGCTGATGCAGGATGGATAGAAGGAAGAAAAATGAGAATCAGTGACTCACTTTATTTGCTTTATCCAGTCTGGTAGCAGGCCTGATGTTTATCAGGTTACTATGGCGGCTCTGAGGGTGTCCTTCGTGTTTGATGTGCTGTCTCCACCATGTTTCCATGTCTGGGAGTCATGAAAAGCCCAAATATCACCAGGAGATATTCTTGTTTTGTTCTGATGGCATAGGTACGAGACAAACATACAGTAGGCAAACTGTAGTGGGCTTTCGATCCCTTGAAGAAAACACTGGGGAACTCCCTTTTCTGTGTGTGTCAAGCGCTCCCGTTCCCTCTGGGCCAAATGTTACACAGGCTCCAATGAAGGGGAAATCATCACTCACTGTCTGCGCTGCCGTCAGAATTGCAATGATGCTATCTGTTGGTGTAAGCTTGACGGGTGCCACACATGTAGGCTGCAGGGTGGAGGGTGGAGGGCCATGAAGGACCTCGAGCCAGTGGCAAAGCAGGCATGAGTTACACAGGGAAAGGTGGTGCAGTAGGAGGTAAAGGATGACATAAAGCAAAAACACTGAACAAACAGCTAAACAGGGAGCGTGTGAGGCCTGTCCATCAACTTGTTTGTGTATTTGCTTTACCAATTAATTGGTTGTTTATTTCTCTGCATGCCGTCTGACTTTAGAGGTTGACTTCTTTCCAGAGAGGGAAACATTTTCAAACTTTTTCCCCTTTTGAGAGGAATACCACTCACTTTATGAGTAAGCATATAATATTGCTCTAACAGTCAATACTTGTTAACATGATGAATTCCCAATGCTAGAAATCACAACGCCAAGAATTTAATCTGTGATATAATCAAGATGTACAGCCTGGAGCTGCTTTATTGACACTGAATGGATGACTGAGTTTGTGGACCCCAAAAAGAGCTTAATTGCATAGCAATGAAAACATATCTGTATCCACCAACAATCACTCTAGTTGCTGTCACAGGCACCATTCCTATCTTTTCTAATTCATTCTAAGTGTAGCTGTATCAGTGTGGTTCAATAAGCACTAGTGAACACTACAGTACAGGAAAAGCATATTTGAGTACTGAAATTCTGTGACTTTACACTCTGTCAGCCCTAAATTAATGCAGAACTCTTCATGCTCACTGGCTCATGCTAATGATGTTAAAATATATGAATATACTTTCAGAGTTTATGTGTTGTTGTTTTTTGTCTTTGGTGTAGGGTGCTGCTGTGCTGTAGTGATTGGCACTTCAATGCCAGTGAAAAGCTGCTATAAAGATAATCTTGCACCTACATCTAAAATGTGGCACACCCTTAATGATAATCACTTAACCGACTCAATGACAGATTTATTGTTTTCATAATTGAAATGTGAATTGTTTAATTAATATCTGAATCTGAAAACAACTTCCTACTAAATGCATAATACATTGAGACAATGTGCAGCTGTTTTCCATGAATCATATATCAGATTTTTGTCTCTAAGTGGATTTAAAAGATGACACTGACAGATGGAGAACTTTAAGATGACATTTTTCATCTCAAAATGTATCTATCCCTTGTCACATGTCCTTCATGAACATTGGATTTGTCCTTACATTGAGAATATTTGAATTATGAATATTTTGTAATCATTCTGTCCTAAAATTCATTTGTATTTTCGTCTTAAATGTTTTGGATAACATTTGTTATTGTAATTGATTTCATCATCATCCTGACTGAAACACATATTACTGCAGAGCAAAAGCTTCAACTGAACCCTCTATATGAAAAAATACAAATATGGGAAATTGTAAATGGCTGCAAATTTACCATGATAAATATTTTAACTGCAACAGTGATTTTGAAAAGATTGCAATGTAACTGCCTCATTTAAAGCAGCAAAACACAACAAATACCTCTATCTCTGTTTAGACATCTCAAATATATCTTATCAAGAGGGACTTCTCCTTTCTAAACACAGCCAAATTTCTCTTTCCTCTCTGGTCCGAAGAGACACGCCAAGCCACCCTCTGGTCACAGGATGTCTAGCCCCTGTTTGAAGTTTATCTAACTACCATATGTATATGTTTTCCCCAGCAGAGTAAATAATGATTCTCTCTGTCTACTTATCATCCCACCGACTGCACATGTTATTTATTATGAAGTGACACCTCACTGTCCAGGGAAACCACTGCAATGAGCATGATTCATAGAAGCAGACTATGAGACACTGGAAGACCATTAAAAATCCTATCATCATCATGTCGCAGTTGGTGAGCTGCAAGTAGGAAATTGGATAGCCAAATAGAAAAGTTGCTGTAATAATGATGACTCCAGATCAAGACACTATGATCCAAGTTTCATCCAAAATGTGTCATGATTACATTTCACATGGTTAATCTGAATATTATCAGTGTGAATGATAATGCAATCGTGTACAGCAATAAAGGCCTGCTTGAGGGTCAAAGGTCATAAATATTTACCATTTTACTTCCAGTGGGTATGTATAAGACTCTGGTCTGTTTGACTGTGAGCAAAGAGAGCAATTATCAATGCAGCATACCTAAAGATTTTGCACGCACACATGATTTGCCTTGGGAAATATGCTGGAAATATCCTGAAAGTTGCAGATGCCTACGCTGAAATGGCATCAGTCTGAATTTAAAAACATTTCAGCATGCAATGTTTATGAAACTAAAGCCTTAAGAGCCTAGACATTTCAGCTCAGTGATAAATTTCCTTTTTGGATTGTTTCAATCTTCGAATGCACTTAGATACACATTCTAGCTGCTTTGAAGACTAGAGGTGGACATATGGCTTTCCCTTTCCTCCCTTCAATTTACTGATACATACCAGGTGTTATACTTTTCATCTTGCCTTCTCCAGATAAAGGATTCATTCCCGGAAAGAAATATCAATGTGCTACAGTGAAAGAGCACCCCACCCCCACCCCGCACCCCAAATATAAAGTGCTATCCTGTAAAATAAATGAATTCTAATTTCTTGGTCTAAAAGGAAAGGGGTCTGTTGCATCCCATGTGGCCATCAGATGTTTCTGTTATTACCATTGTGCTAAGACAATTTATTGTAGTGGAGTTCCAAGACACGTAGACAGGCATGAATTTTCTCCTGACACATACCGCGAAGGCCAATAGTGCAATGGACAATATGAACCAAAAATGCAACATGAAAGAATTCAGTGCATAGATAACTCTAATGCAGATAAGAAGGAAGGCATGGGGCTTTGTTCATCGCCTGTCAAGTTGTGCTGATGTGTGGTGTTACCTCAGTCTCCCTTAAAAGTCCAAATGCCTGGAAACTGTGGGATGAAGTTCTGTGGTGGGCGTTTTGAATTTATCACAGTGATACAATCATAGCAGTCATGGTGTACCTACCATTTTGGTTTCAGCCAATGGAAAAACAATTTTTTAAGACTAATTTATCATTTAATTTCCAGTCCCTATAGAGCAGAGGGTGTTTGACAATGAGCTGCGTGACTTTAAGACAATCTAGGCACTCTAAGTGAAGTAATGCTAATGTCCACCAATTGAGTTGTTAGCGATAAAGTTGCCAGGACGGGCCCTTGTCACATTAATCAGCAGCAATAGGTAACACCAAACACCAACCCAGTATGATTCACCCCCAAAATCAGCAACAACAATGGTCTGTCCTCATCAGACACATGAATCATTGGTGGACTCCCTAGCCTCAAAGCGCAAATCCCATTACACTTTGCTATGTTTTACTGATTCCAAATGATCCAGTACCAGATGTGCAAATCTATACCAGCAGTTCACTAACATTCTGTCAGCCCATATTGGGTGTAAATCCTCTAAACAATGTTAAAGAGTCTCTTGAACCTGCAGTGAGTGGAATTATAGTAACGGTAATAGCCCTGCCCTATCAGGAGGGACTCTAAGAACAAATGGAACCGGTGGATGTCAACATTCCTGTGAAGTTTGTGTCACTCTTTTTCATAATCACATTTAAAGCTTTAATCAGATTAAGCATGTACAATACAAGCTTACCCCATGTGTGGTCTCCTACCCCAAACTCCCACCCAAATCCTATTATTCCCCATTTTGATTACAGGATAATACCTGTGGGATATTGTATCATTATTGTTGTTAATGTTATTGACATACAACTGATTGACATTTGGAGCACATGATTTTCATATGTGATGCCAATTCACTTTTAATAAGACAAACATTTGGAAGGAGTTTGTTACAGTAAATACAGTAGTCGTGCATTTGGACTGGAAAGTTTAGGCACTACCCTTGAATACTATACATTCCTCACAAGCTTTCATCTAATTATTAGCTTTTGGCAGTCAAGTGTCAGCAGACAGAGTGGTCTGGCTTATAATACCCATCTGAAGATAACAAACTGTTCCTTCTTCTTTCATGTCAGGTAAACGGTGAATGAAGTTGATTCTGATTCCGTTGCTGAATATAGACTTCAATTCTAAATTTGTAACACTGAACTGGAAAGCACGTTGCTGTAAATGTTTCCCAGTTAAGTCTTAATAGGCTCGACTCCTGTTATTTTATCTACTGTGGGTGAACAAGAGTGCTAAATCAAGCTGTTTCTAATGAGAGGGAAGTGAGTGCTGGGAGCGGCAGGGAGGTCTTAGGAAACTCAGCCACTGAAGGTGTGAAAGATGAGGACAGATGTTGTGTTGTCTCCGATGGTGAGGTCACTTTGATGACTTTGACCTCATAAGCACGAGTCAGCAGGACTCTTGCAGCCAACAGGTCATAAATATATGCCTCGGATTGAGAGGCAGACATTACCAACATAGCACTGCATGACCTAATGATCTGGCAAGCGTAGTGTGTTGTTTTGGGGTGCCCATGCTAGCATTCATTCACACTGCAAAATAGATGTACTGTTCAGTAGTAATACAAGAAAATGTGATACCACTCAATGAGTGTATAATTCATACTTGACCCCTTCTTCAGGCAGCAGAAATAGTGATATATGCACATCCTAATTTATAGACCAGGTACTGGACGCAAAGCGCAGGACAACAAATAAGAAGAATATTTGCATTATTCTCTGCTACATTTCCATCTAACTTGATCTTTGCCAGGCATACGCTCATGTGTGGTGGGGGAGGGGAGGTACTGAATGTGGAATAACTAGACAAAAGACACCTGATGGACTTTTTCAGAGCAGACACCATTCAAGCACAATGAACAGATGTTTTCTGAGAAAAAGGCATTCATTATAAAAGATGTAGTGGATAGTGGATCTGTAGTAGAAAAATCGACTTTGCTATATAGTCCAAGTGTTGTATCAATCAGATGTCCTTGACCTAATACTAACACAATAGCAATGGAATTACAAATAGGCCAATTGAGCACTTTAGACTCATTATTATAATTAGTGTTGGTCTGACCATGACTCCTTAGTCTGTGTTTAATAAACTATGCAACAACCAAAATAAGAGTCTTAGAGCAAGAAACAGTGATACACTGCCTACCATTGGTAAGAATGCATCGGTACAATGTGATCACCATTACTCCGTATATCCATCACCTAGCCCTACAGGGTTTTGGGGAGGTCTGCTTAGTGTTGGCTTTGTTCTCTTTAGTACAAAGACGTTTGGGGACCACAAGTCTGATGACGTTCACAACCGCTCTCATGTTCTTCCCTGTTGTTTTGCAAATGACTGTATCAGTGATCACGTCCCCAAACAGGTCAGGCAATTCCAGTTGCGAAGCCGCATGGAGGATTTATTAGAACCAGATGGGCTGTGCTCCCTTACAAGCTCGGCGAAAAACACTGGGCTGGCTTCTCCCAGGCCTGCTCTGGGGGAACGGAGAGCGGCTGGTCCACCCATTTCCTTTCCTTGCCCTTCCCAGGCATGTCAGAGAGGAGCCAAGCCAAAAAAATCAGACCTGCAGTGGCTTTTGGACAGGCTAGGACTCGAACAGTGTGGTAATTACGGATGGCAAGAGGGAAGGTGTGCGGTAGAGGGAGGGGGGGGCTGCCAGGCGGAATCATCCCATGCCAAGGGCTTTAAAAGACCCACAAGGGAACTAAAAGAAAATAAACAAACAGATTGTTAAAAAGCACTTTTTTTTTCTTCTTGACATTGATTGTCAAAGCAGAAGTAGATGTGGTTGGGGTTCTTGAAAGTATTTGATGATAAACAGTGACACCATAGAAGACACATCTGACCACTGGGCTGTGAACAGTGATGTATGAGGGATCACTGAAGAAGCTATACTGTCAGTATCAATACGACTTGGGGATAGAATGGTTGCAGATCCACGGTCTTACCTACAAGGCCAAGGTCCTATCTTGAGCACCATACCTCCATGGCCATTTCCCACTCGGTTTTAAAGGCCTTCAATTATTGCCAACAGCAATTTACACTTGTCCTTACAACTCATTCACTTCTGTCCAGCCACCTGTTTTTCATTGGCCAGACATACTTCTGGTATCCCTCCACCTCTCTTAGCTGAAGCGGCCGCTCTGGTCCTATGGCTGGGACGTGGCTGGCAGGAATACAGTTCACAGTGGTTTTCAAAAGGCCTTCTTTTACACTGTGCAGGACCCAAAAGAAATTATACTTATCTACATTTTGGTGAAACCACAGAGCTTGTACACATATCTGTTACCAATTATGTTATGGTTCTATGCGAGAATAATGTTTTGCTAATGAGGGGTTAACAGCATTGATATCCAACGCCTTTTCCAATCTTGACAAGATGAAATGAATGTATGCACATGTCTGAAATTATTGTGTTTTCAGACCAAACTGCTTGAACCTGCGTTAAAACACGTTAGCCTATATCGGAATAGAGAGATCTTACAGATTTGTAATGGTGGAATAAAGTCACTGCATACATTAAGATATATTCAGGGCATGGGCAGTGCGGTTTGGGTGTACACGTTTGAAATGTTTACAATTAGGTGTAAAGGAGCTGGACTGAGCCATGGGACATCAATGCTCAGTTCTCCCGTTCTCCCACTGGTTCCTTCTGACATGTCTGCATGAATCACAAACAATATTAGGTGCTACAGAGGATGAATCTGCAGAATGATTCATTTTCTCCGGTTTGGGTGCAAAGCATTGCCAAACGTTATTTGCTCATTAAGGGCCTTGCTTATGATCCTTCACGGGGACCAGAAACGTTTCAAAGACATTTCCAAACAGGTGGAGAAACTTATGAGCATGGGTGGATTTCCTGAGGAGAAGCATAAAATAGTGCAAAAAAAACGGGAATAGCGGTACAGTCCTATTAGAAGAATCTGCCGTTTTCTCCTGTTTGTAGTAAAGCAGTGGAATAATATAACATTACACAATTTTGTTTTGGGTGGCCTTGCATATCCCCCCCAAGAAAATATAAACAGCCGCTGTTCAGGGAATGCCCAAACATAATTCATTGCTCAAGCAGGGATTTTTCCTTGCAGCTGCCATATTTTGCCATGACAAGTACATGTCTCAGAAGGATCATGTTAGAGAAATATTGGCCAGAAACACAGTTGATTTACTCCTTTAGTTGGTCAAAATGAGAGGGGGTTTTGTTGCTAGACACAGATTGAGGAAACAGGTGAGTATCAGGGCCAAAGCCAGCAAAACAACTTATTACTGTTTCTTGACGTCAAGGACAGAGACATGTCTACAGCACACTGGTTTGTGATATAGAGTATGAGAAGGTAAGGATGGGACAGATGGTAAACTGGCTGGGGACCTTGGGAGGAGACAAGCCATGGTTATATCTCATTCTAAGGTTTTTGTTTAGCATCATTTTGACGTGCGCTATTTCAATAATTTGCCAAGATTCCTGTTTCCAGCAAGGCCCACTGAGTCCATAACGCTCGGATGAGATCAGACATGTTGGATTTACATGACATTTAAACGCACTCTAGTGCCCAGGAACAGCCAGCAGCCTAACAGGCTGTAAAACCAAGCCATTACAAGGGCATTAGCCTGTGATATGCCATTCAACAGGAAGAACATTGGTCAACTAGTGAGAGGGTCAAGTCAATAAATAAGTAAAAAGGTGACAGGTTACACACTCAAATTTGTGGTTTCAATCAAAATCTATAAGTAATTAGGTCCAAGCTTAAGTTCTGGTAAAAGTCATCACATACTGTAACTCATCAAACAATACAATACATTAAGAGGAACAAAACAAAATAATAATATTTTCATTATGGTAGCCTGTAAAATTATTCACTGTTGGTCAAAGTGGCTCAGTTTGTTTTTTATTCATAATGTATAGAGCACTAATGGGATAAATGAATGAAAGGCCGTTGGAGCCATTCATAGTTTGACCACTGTGATATACAGTATAAAATGACAGGCAAAATGGGAAAACATTTAATAACATGCATTTACAGCAGCTGGCGTGAATATGATGGATGTAGGTCATGGTTCAAAATGAGTGTAAAACCATTTTGTTTGGATGTGCTGTGCTGCCATAGCCAAAATGTTCAAAAGACACACAAATAACGTGCAACCCCCTCATGAATGTGAAAGCGTCTCCCTCTCTCCTGAAGGTTGGCGCAAGCCCTCCTGTCAAAGCAACAGAGAGCCTCTTGATGTGGTCTGTCATTTCCTCTGAGTTGGCCTTGCTACAGGACGGGGGGTTCGAGGAGTGTGGGAAAAACCAGTGTGAAAGGGAAGAGAGGAAGTGTGTATTTATCTCTGTTGGTGGGGCATGATTCCCACTTTGATCTGTCTGCAGACCAGCTCCTGGACCGCCTTGCGGGCAGCAACAGCCATAAGGTCACTTTGTCACACACAAAGGTTCCAGCATGATGCTTGGGCAGCACCTGTCCAGATAAAAGGCAAGAAAACGCACACTCCTTTTCCCCATGGACCAAATCATGCAGCCTCAAGACTTGGTCAGCTGTGTTACACTGTAAATGAAAGGCCATCACAAAAAATATGCACAGATGACAATGTTATACTGTTTACTGACATGAGAACTTTTCTTCCTACATTCAAACCGATGATTCTGTATTGATCACACAAGAGCACTCATAGATTTATACAGTGTTAATGAGAAGACAAGCACTGTTCAGCGCTAATGAATCACCAAGGGTTTCATGGAGGAGCTTTGTAGGATATGAAATCATGGGGTTCGGTCTCCTTCGTAGCTATCCATCTTCAATCCATCTCCAATTCTTAGTCATTGAGCAAACAATCCTTTATTTGCTCTTCTCATTTAGCTGGGAGTGGCTGATTAAATGATCTATTTTCCATTGTCTGGAAAATTGTATATTCAATTACAGCGCAAGTTTCATGTCAACGCTTCCCCAAGTGCACAGCATGAGATAATACAGTTGTGCCTGAAACGTCTGTGTGTCTTCAAGAGCAATCTGTAGGCTACCCACACTTCGTCTGTGTTCGTAGTGGTGTGCCAAATTGGGGTCCCTCGCCAGGAAGTGTGTTTCCCAAGGTTCAATCACATCTGATGTTTGGTAACCTTCTCCTCATGCGTGCACATCTATAGTCAGGATTTCCAGCTGCGGGTACACCCAGGCCCTCTCCACCTCCATCTGAGCGTGTATGGAGGAAGTCGGTCAGCGAGAGTGCAAGTGGCACATGGCAGTGAATGGTGGCCTGGGAGCAGATTAGCTGCTCCTGTGTCTATCTGGTGCTGACAGTTCACACAGGCCTTTTTTTCCACTGCCCCTGGGCGTATCAACACACGATTTCCCTTCTCAGAGGGCTCTATCTCCCGGCCTCAAGGCTAAAAACGTGAAGGGAGATTCAATAATATAAAACATATACATGGCTCAAACCAAATCCTACAAAGGCATTGTGGTTATAATTGTTTCATGGAAATATTCAATGTCACATTTTGGAGACTCAAAAATGAATACAAAATTCCAGATAGCTCTTGTTAAGATGCTTGCTGTTTCAGTAGATTATGCCAGAACCAAATACAGACTATTATATATCAAACACATGCAACTGGCAATAAATAAAAGAGTCCCACCCAAAATGTAATGATCATCTGTGGTGAACAGGTGAACGGAGCCAGGCCTTAAACCAGAGCACACAGGCAGATGGGAACAACTTTAGATGAAGACTGATTCCTTTGATGGGACCCATCCTCATCTTGTTCCCAATAAAGGTCTCCCCTGAGCCAAGCTAACATCTGGGGGAACAACGGCGGGATCGTTTGAATTTGAAACGGAAAGTGTCATCACTTAATTTTTTCCATATCCTATAGTGACAAAAAAACAGTCACACATGGCTCCTAGACCTCCCAGTTTATATTCCTCTACTCTTCTTTGGCAAAGTTGGCTGAAACCTTTGTTTAGTATGGCTTTTTGAGGTCAAAAACATGCTGCGGTAAGCATCCGGTTTCTATATCAGAGCGGTTCCCACCGAGCCCACCCTACGCCTTCACCCCCCGCTGACTTCTCAGCATGTGTCCCGACCATCCCATTAGAGCAGCCATCGGCTTCATTATCTTTATTAATGATGTTCCTTTTCTCTCTGTCACATCAGCAGTTTTCACTTATGGGTCTGGTGATACTGGTCATTAGGACAGCTCAAAGTGTGGGATCCCATCTGGAGTCTCTCACATGAAATGCTGTCAGGCCACGGAGGTTGCTGAGGCTCCAGAAAACTTTCAACAGTCCCCTCAACCAGGTCCCAATGTTGTGTAATGTGGCACTAGGAGAGACAGGAAGTCTATGGGCTGTGAATCTCCATATGGATAGATCTCTGAACGTACAGCAAAAAGTAGTCATACTATTTGGAAAAGCCTTCAAGGGGGAAATTGATGAATGTTCAGAATGGATGTAGGGGACAGAGACAGGCTTAGAAGTCATTACTATGGATTGAGGCTCTCAGCAGAGAAAGAATTCCCCAAACATGATAAAATGTGATGTGTCCTTCCAGCTTTTAATCACTTAAACATATCAAATTGCAAAGCATTTAAAAAAAAAAAGAACATCCAGTTGTTACCGATTAGCATAAATAAATAAGAAATAAAT
This sequence comes from Rondeletia loricata, assembly GCA_900302605.1. NCBI lineage: Eukaryota > Metazoa > Chordata > Actinopteri > Beryciformes > Rondeletiidae > Rondeletia > Rondeletia loricata. The sequence continues at coordinate 6,540 of OMLI01030506.1, read as the reverse complement.
GTTAGCATTGGGAGCCTTGACAGAAATGTGGTGCTGCAAGTTTTCCATTTGCAGTCACGCACAGTAATGTCATTGCTTAAAGGGAATTTCACCCCCTGCAGATGAACAATCCCAGAAAGTGCTGGAGCTTTGGAGAACAGGTTCAAGCACCTGACATCACGTGCTGGAGTGGAAATGGGGTCCTTTATATAGAGTGGCAAGGGTGTGGTGCTCTGAGCTTGGAGACCATTAAACTGTCACCACTCTATTTCTGCGGTGGGACTACAGAGGTTTTTTTTCTCGTCCCCTGTAGCACAGGTAACGATGAGATTTCTGAGGTTAGTCAGCCACTTTGCCATTTGTGTAATCAAAACTCAAGATTGTATCTGCAGCTACTGTTCAGCTGCAAAGACTGGCTGCATGTGTATGCATGCGTGTGTGTAGGTGTTGTGGGTTTATGTTGTTCATTTGCATGTGTGTGTGTGTCTGTGCATGAGTGGGTGTGGGTGTGTCCGTGTGTGGATGAATTGGAGCGCGAGAAGAAGGAGGAAAAAGAGGTAGATGAGGTTTCAAAGAGGGCAAAAGGGTGGCACCACAGTAATGTAAAAGACCTGCAAAGTTTACCAGGCCAAATAAAATTTTCAACTGACAGATGGCAAATCTACATCTCTTTAATAAAGTAGAATTATAGTCCTTCCTAAGGAACAATTAAAACAGATTAAACATAATTGCCAGGTATGTCTGCAGTATAGCACAGGGATCTCTGTTGCTCTGTGTGCCGATCGGTTACTATAGCAGCAAATGTTTTGTGTTAATCACTGTCAACTTACAGTTTACAGCTTACTCAAATCATTGGTTTCACTGCAAAGTGCAGTTTCGCTCTTATTACCATCTTATTTTAAGACCAGGCGTTGTTGACAAACCTTTAATTTTGTCACAGGGAAGGAAATGTCACCTTAATTTTGAAAAAAACATTTTTCATGCCATGTCTTTCTGAGGAAACCCTTTGAGGTGGAGAAAATATATTGGAATGAAATATGAACAAAATAATGTACCTGTACAGACAACTATAGGGAATGCTTTAGCTGTCAGGAAGTGCAGTACGAGTGCTGAATGACAGCCTCAATCGTTCTCGTCTGACAGGAAGTCAGTATGGTTACTGAGATCATAAAACAGTCCTGACCTTAAACACATGGCCTTTACCCTGCCTGTCTAGCTGGCTTGCTCCTGCACAGCAACAGAACCGGAAGATGCAGTAGCACCACCTTGTGTTGTGGCAGAGTCAAAGGTTAAAAGGAGTTAAGGAGTACCGTTTTCATCTTCATCAAAGTTTCCTTTTGATAGGAAAACTAAATTCCAATTCTTATGGCCAATGTAAAAAGTGAAAAGAAAAAAGACTTTACCAAATTTGTAACTCCGGGATGAAAACTTCAAACCTCTCCATTTGGACAATTTACATGATGCAAAAAAAACAACTAAAAACTAAAAAGAAATAGATCACCTTATCTCATGAGCACCTACTGCTATCATTGAAGATATAGCAACTTTTGCACTTGAGAATTTCACCCAGAAGCCAAATTATGACAAAGCTGGGTGGTATGAGGGGATCCCCTTGGCCTTTGTGTCTTACGCAAAGAGAGGAGTAGAATGGCTTGTGTTGGCTATTCCACTAGCCAAACGCAGCCAGACACTGAGTTGTTCTGGCATAATTAGAACCTGCTGCAGATGTCTGAGGTATTACCTCATAGCAAAGAACACGGCTTCCCCAGCTGCCTGGATCTGGATTGTGTTCCACCACTGATCAATGGGGAGCTCCCTGCACTTACAGCCACCACCGGTACTGTATATTGAACAAATCAACCAGGGGAGGGGTGCTGGGGGTAAGATTCACTCTTCCATCAGGCTCTTTGCTGAGCGGGAGCCAGATTTCCCGCATGAGGGCCTCACACCCAAGGTCGCCCAGGAGAAACTGTTTCCTCACAGATATGTACTTTATTCACTGGGGGCACTGGGCTCGAATCTTAGGCACTCCCCCTTTTTGATGGATGTGTCTCTATTGCGAATATACACATACAATCACTAGGGGAGCCAGTAAAGTGAATGTGTGCTTTGCAGTATCAGACATGAAAATGTACTTGCAAAGTGCTGGATTCTCCCATCACAATTCAATACGTATTCAGAAATCATTCAAAATAAATGATTCGATTGCAGCACATAAAATCTCATAATATCAGGCATAAGGCATTGTGTGGTCATTGTACAGGCACTATTATTTTATTATTTATTTATATAGCTTTTACGTGATTCTATGGTTTTTGTTTTTATTGCTTATTTATTTATGTATTTATTTTGTTATATCTACCGCACTTTGAAACCCTGTTTATTTTAGTCCCTAATTATTTTTTATTCTATTGTGTTTTTATTCTTCGTGTTTGTAAAGCACTTTGTAACTGTTTTTGAAAAGTGCTATAGAAATAAAGTTTATTATTAGTATTATTATTATTATTACTAATAATAATAATAATTATTATTATGTGCACTTCTCCAGTGGCATAGTATAAACCAGACTCTCAGAATAAAATCATGTGAGGGTCAGGCCGGGGAACAAGGCTGTCTCCAAGGTCTCCCAACTGCCTGAATCTAAACTTAAGGTCATTCCTCTGCTGCTCGACCAATTACGCACGCACGCAGCTCTGCGGATTCTCAGCCAGACGCTTTGGCTGAATTGTTCCAGCACATCCTCCTGTGGGTTTACATTGGAAATATGGGCTGCCAACGACTGACATTTTTTCATCAACCACCAATACACAGAAAAAGAGGGGAGGACAAGGCAGGGCGCTAGGGATTGATTTTGCGCATGCCAGTTTAGTGGCTGTCTGATATAAAGTTGCATTGTGGCTGGGCTTGCTACCTCTTTTCTTTCCTTTTCTTTTCTTTGCAGTAATATTTCTATGTCACTTTATACCTGGAAGAGCAAAACACACAATCTTGGAATTTGATTCAACATCTGAATATTGAACTGGGACAAATTACAGGCATGTATCAAAGTTCAGTTATCCTATAAGCGTACCCATCTGTGATTGGGAAACTAATTATTGAAGGGCATTCAATGGCATTTCACTGCTAGTATATCTAAAACATGAAATGAAGGAAATGTGTAATGACTTACTCTCTGATACTTTCTCAGGGATGTGAACGCTTTTAGTTGTCTGAGACTTAGTGTCATTGACATCAGGCACATATTTCTAGACACTGTTTGGTGGGGTGAGTCATCTGATTGGTCTGTATGTGTGTTCCATGACCCCCGGTCCCTGTAGAGAATCTCATTACAAGGAAAACGGCGGTGATTGTTTTTTGTGATGGGAGGAGGAATCTAGATATGTCAAAGCACAGATGCACACCGTGTTGGAAAGTATGAGGACACCTCCAAGTGTAAGTGATATTAATGACCAGACATAACCAAAGAGACTGCTGTGTTAGTAGTGACGTCAATCCAGCACAACTGTCAGAGGTGTGCTTCTGATTTTCAAAATACATGCACAAACCTCTTATCTATAACACAAATATCAATTAAATTACACTCTCATATCTGGCTTTCATATCAAAAGCTTCCAGTAACTTGATAAGAAAAGGCGGGAGTCCAGGGACCATTTGTACTTATTGAAGAACATCATCACAACAGACCTGAGACCAGTTTGTATGGTAAATTGAGAAGGTCATATGACTGATCCTAGATCAGCATTCAAATTTTTGGAAGATTCATGAATACGGGCCCAGGGAAGGATGAGTGAAATTGTCACTATTAATGGCCATGCAGCAATCATTTATGTACACAGTTGATCTTGAACAAATGTAAGAAAATCCTGGATACATCTTACCTCTCTACAAACTGCAGCCTTGGTTTTGATAAAGAATGATTCATTTGAGTTGTTGCTTTGTCTGACATGTAAAAACAAATGTCTCAAGTAATTATTCTGTGGGCCAATGACTTGAATATTTTGCCACAATTTCTAGCATTTGATCCCATTACTCTTTTTCCTGCAGATGAGTTTTAACCAATGCTGCTGAACCCAATACACTGTAAAATTGGTGTGCGATGCCTAAGATAAGGTATGACAAGAATGATTCTCATGATTTTCTTGGAAGTAATGCTCCCTTCAGTGCATATTAATGAGCTACATTACTGTCAGGAAGCAGCTTTTTGTACACAGCTGCCATTTCTCTGTGTAAAATAAATCACTTATGCAAGTGCCACACAAATTTGCTCTCACAGGTAAGACTTTGAATTTAATCAGACCCCGAGATGACGACAAGCTTTTTTAATGAATCCCATGTTGGTTCCTCTTATGTACTGGAGTTTTCAAGAAAATATTTAGGTGACATTCAAGTGAAAGGTCTTGCATGAGGCATACGTATATGTATATGCATATGTGAAGTCAAATCCACTAGTGCACAAAAAAGTTTATTTCAGACCCCATTTTTAAAAATGGACATGCTCTGTTCCTATTGAAGGCCCCCAGACAGAGTGTGTCCATTTTGATTTATGGAGAGGAAATGGTTGCGTTCTCCTTGCGGGTGGGCCTGTAAAACCCATGTCCCCCTCGCTCTGGCCTGGCGGCCTTGTGTAAGCTGCAGCATAAGCCCAAATCACAGGAGGTCACCATCCCCAATAGTCAGTTGCAAGTCTTAAATTACGGCTTGGTCACTGTAGAGAAATATTCCCAGATGTAGCTTCAGTTTGAGGAGTGAACCAGAGAGAAGATACTTGATCACCCCAAAAACTCTAAGGAGGACGGGCTGTCTTTGCGCTCCTTTTAGTGGACAGAATGGAGTGAATCCCTCGACCATTGAGAGGGAGAGAGAAGCTGACACTGATTAAAGCTGGAAAATCTATTCAAAGGCTGATCTACAGGAAAACGAACATGGAGTATTCAGCTGTTATAGGGAGTAATGTGTGAATAGGTTATGACATATGAAGGTAATAATAAAACCAGACATAGTGTCATAGTTGAACAATCATTTACTGCTTCCCTGGTTCTGAGCACCTTTTCTATGGACTGTGAAAAAGCAGGATGTGTCCCATGAATTCCCATAATCGATGGTGGTTATTACCTCCCCTAAGACCTTGAGGAGAATGTATCAGGAGCAGGTGTGCACATATAAAAACCATTCTGAAATCCCAGCATATGACTTTGCAAAATGAAGAGACGAAATAACTTTATTCAGCACCTGGAAAAAATTATAATAATACAGCACAGTGGGCATATGAAACTAAAACAATCATCCAAGGAGGTTAATAGGGGTCTATAGCCATGAAGGGAAATATTATCGTGAAACACTCCAAACCAGTTCAGATGTTGTGCGTTGCCTACAACAAAGGAAGTATTTTTCTTGAGGATGATCAGGTCCAAATTACTGCTTACACAAAGCTGTGACATCTATCTTGGCCCAATTGTCGGCGAGACATGATGTTATTGCGATTAGGTGGTTGGTTTTGGTATCACCTCAGAATAATGTTCTCATGCCGTCATTGAGAGATGTGTGGACCCTAACGGGAGGAAGCTGCTTAATAGTCCTGTAACTGATCTAACAAGCGCAACATTTATTTTTCATTCTCTCACAAAGGTCCGTCATATCTCTCCGGAAAACAAATTGTGAGGACCAAACTAATAAATTCTAGTTTTTGTACATCATGAAATGTTAAACCCCTATAAATCAAGTTAAGAAACTTGCGACAATGGGTGTGTGCAAGTGACCCACCACAACTCTGGTGTTTCACTTATTGGAGTGAATTGAAGCACTGTGCTTTAAGTATACATCTGCTGCACTGTGATATGTACAAACTGGGTTTTAATTTATTATATCAATAGAAATGTAGTTTTCTTTATTCAGACCTCTTCCATTTAGTATGAAAGTCTTCTTCTTCTCATATGCTATGGTGGTTTCCCGATGAAGTCAGTGAGCCAGTTGATGGCCATGTCCTCAGCCTGGTGGAGGACTGTAATGCCAGAGCGGGCAATCTTCCACCATATGGTGCATTGTCTGCAGTTCACCGCAGTGAACGGTGATGCTGCATATCCCCACTTATGTAGGCTGCTGCGGCATGGCCCTGCGTTGGTGCGGAACCGGTTCAGGAGGCTCCACTGACCACAGGGGAGGTCCATTCCCGCGGGCTGGATGTTGGGATCGGTGACCAGAAACTTGTGCTGGGTGCAGTCCTGGTCCTGCCGCCGCATGCTCCACAAGCCCTCTGCGGTCGCTGTGCTGTCTGGGATGTTGGACCAGATGGGGTTTCTAGACTTGAGTCTAGGCCTTGGGTGGAGTTCAATGTCACTGAGCAGGGGGAGCTTGGGGTTGGAGCGGATCTTGGAGACCGGCCTAGATGTAGCAACCTCTCTTCGGATGTCTGGAGGAGCGATGTTGCTCAAGACTGGTAGCCAGTCAGTTCTTGTACATTGGACGGTTCCAGTAATGGTCCTCATGATGTTATTCAGTTGGACATTGACGAGGTTAGTGTGTGCAGAGTTCCTCCACACTGGAGCACAGTACTCAGCCACAGAG
>OMLI01030505.1:0-15754 GCA_900302605.1 Rondeletia loricata | reverse complement strand
CATTTACCAGAGTCCAATCATTATTTACATTTGCAATATTTCACAAACAGAATGTTGCTGAACAAATCAAAAGGTACTTTTTCAATTTCAATTTCTCCCAAAACTGGATAATAATCCGTTTTAATCTGATACTCGTTTGCATTCTTTCTTCACCACATAAAATGTGAAGTATTCTACAGCTTGTTATTTTAGTGCTTCAAAGAAATACATGACCAGATGCGTTTCCCAGGGTTTTTGGCCACCAAATGTTGCTTTCCCATTTGTTTACAAAGGAAGGGGGGGGGACCAGTGATCAACAGCTGATGAACTCCTCCTCCTAACCCAGTGGTCCAGACTCATCCTGTCTCACCCAAACCCCACTCTCCCAAACTCTCTGGTTGTGGTGGTTCCAGAAAAACAGTGCTGCATGTAGTGCAGAACATATTTACCCACATGCCAGTCAAAACAACATACGACTGATGTACAATCGTGAGAACAAGAAAGACAACAGATGTTTAAAATGACTTTGATCCAGTAGTCTTACAAACACCAAAATGTTCTATTATTAGAGCGAGACAAGCTACGAGGGAAAAGAGCATCATGCATGAATGGGATGGAAAATGAGCTGACATGCTATTTGAACGGCTAAACTAAGAAGCTAAACAAGAAGCACTGAGGCATCTAACTGCAGCAACTTCATACGAACGCAACCCACAATGAGCTGAGTCCAATGCTTAGGAAAATCCAATTGCTCAGTGGACACAGATTTATGATTGTACATTTCATGTGGTTCCTAGAAGCGATGTTACCTCCCCCAGGGGGCACTACAGTCTCAGGGATCTGGAAGTCCCTCCTGATAGGATATTTGGTGGCTGAGGGCCCTTATCCCTCACCTAGCCCTTCCCCTCCCCCTCCTATCTTTGGGGCTCAGCCTCTTAAGCCTGGACCCCCAGCCAGAGGTTCTTTGAGGCCACAGAAAGAAGCCCTCCGCTCCCCCCCCCTTGGCTTAGCTGTACCATAAGTACAGAGGTATTGTGGGGACTTTGCCAGGCCCCGACCGGCCGAAGCGGTAGTGCCAGTGGATGACCCTGGTTATATTTATCTGACAAGGAAACCCGCCGCGGTGCGCAGGGCCAGACGCGCTGAACCAGAGAGGAATGTTGGCTGGGGAATACATGCCAACTGCTGTTGAAGGAGGAATCAACTTCCATACTAGTATGTGGACAAGGAACTGAGAGAATGCGTTGGGGAAAAAAAGATTTAACCAGTAGCTGACTTAGCCGACTGGCTGACATGTTAGTACATCTTGGAGAAAGGCACAGAGACGTAACGAGGACACGGACTCCCAGGAACTGATGTTCAAAGAGCCTGACACAGCATGAGCGTCTGGAGCCTATGGGAGGGGGGCAGGGTGATTACCAGAATTGGGTCTCTGGCTTCTGCGCTGCACTGCCGTCTCTTTGAAATTAATCTCACAACTCATGACTTGGCAGGCCCCGGTTTGTGTTTGGATATGTCCTCGTGTCTCCCCGCTCAGACGACGAGGCTATAAACTGCTATAAATAAATATGTCAAACAAGCATTCCTATGTACATGATGCCTGTGGCCGTGGTGGAAAAACGCTTTATTTCTGCTGTTCAGTCCAATAATTTCTTCGGGCACTTGATTAAAATGCCACATATTTGGCAATGAAATCTGTTGTTGAAAATAACTGCTGTAAAAAAATAAATAAAAAGAGCATTCTTGCCTCATGTGTAATGCAATTTGGGTATATAAATGTCCAGACTAAGAAAAGTCTGAGCCATGGCACATCAATTGTGTTCATCTTCCAAGTCGATCAGTTTGAGAGCATTCTGTTGCTCTAGAGATCTTATGTTAGAAAAACTGACATAATCTAGAAAGACTTTTTGAAACTCCTCATCCTAATATAAAGTGTAACTGCAGGCTGAAGATACATGAAGTGAGCCTACAACTGAAAGATACTGAGACAAACTGTGCCATCTCCAGCCAACGCTACACAGAGCGCAGCCTTTGTACAGACAATACCGTCTGTCTCCTTTTCTCTTTCACTCACTAAATCACCGAATTCATCTTTTCTGAAGTGGGCTCTTCAGTGCGGCCACAAAAACTCAGTTTTTCCATGCTCAGGGTCCCCAGCTTGTAAAGGAGGCTTAGAAGGTCTGTGTTTAACTACTGAAACTCAGCCAAGACACTGGACCGGAGCCAAGTGAGCCAAGTCACGTGCAGCTCTTCCATTCAGCTGAGCCCAAAGCTGTGTTGCTATCTCTCTCTCTCTCTCTCTCTGCTCAAGCTAAAGATTTCATTAGGACAAGAGGAGTGGAGTAGCCAAAGGAGGTGCACCTGATACTTCTCTGTTTAAAAATTAACATCTGCGCACAATTATGCTTCATGAATATCCCAAGTTTCTTACAGGCAGCAGTCCAAGCATGAAAGATAAGCCAAGCCTTCTTTCAGTTTTTCTCTCCACTGGATCTTTATGAGTATACAGTAATACCGCTTGGTTAGCGAAGAAGCCAGGACAATGAGTTCTCCCACCTTTCATTGGATTTCCCAACATTACACCACATCTGTTACGTCCTGCCTTTGATTAAGTCAGTCTCTGCGCGGCATCTGAAATTACATCTTTATAAGATGTAAGAGAGTATTGAATAGGGATGCTGTTTAATCTCAACAGGGGGTAGGACCAGATCATTGTTGGGATAAATGAGCCGGAGGGCCTCTATCATATAAAGCACGGCATTAGTAAACCATCCTTCAGCCTTAGCCGGCCTCTGCTACTTAATATTTGAAGGCAAGGCCATGGCCTGATAACCCTGAAGTTTCTAGAGCAGAAAGGGAGGTGTGAACAAACCAGGCCCACAATGGAGTTGTGCAAGTCAGCGAGGATATGGTGCAGCGGTCCAAAAGTTCGGTCCTGATGACTAAAGGAAAATGGGTCACGGGGGTTTATTCAAAACTGAGGTACTTATAATAGCTGTCAATTACCACTGCTAATGCTCTCTGATAGCAAAACCATCTACAGTTAAACTGACAAAGACTTTCATCACTGGAGTTCTATGTATTCACACTTGTCCAACACAACGGAGGACAAAAACAGTGACAGTGGTTTTGATCCTGATAGCTAATGTGACCCTACAGTATGTGCATGACTTGACAGCAGCAGAGCACAAAGCCAGGTTACCGACCAGCAGGGTAGAAATCTGTCTTTTTTTCTATCCATACAGACAACGCAAGGAAGAAATACATGGGAACAACTAGTGACTCTACCAAATGTTCTGTCCATTTCTGTCTGATTTTGTACGACTGTCAGTGTTAGAGAATTATGTTTTGACCCTCACATCCAGTTGCTTCGAAGGAATTCTTGTTTGGCCCTGTGCGTGTTCTCAACCAGCAGCTAAACGTCCAGGAAATCACTTTTCCCATGGTATTGTGCACACAGAATATGTTCATTGCAATCAAAAGGTTTCCTGCTTCTCTGAATGCATGGTATAAATAGCATCTAGAACAATTCAAGGATTATAAGTAACAGTACTTCTGAAGGGATGCAAAATCTTTCCAAGTGGGCAATAGGTAGCAAACTTGTAGAACTGTTTACAGCTTCTGCAGCTAAACTCAACTGAAAGTGCAAATAAATGCTCAATCCCAGTTGAAACCAGTCATGCGAAAAGTACATTATCAGAGTAATGCAGATGGTTGTTCTGCTGTACGCTCCTAATTTTGGTCTGAGGTTTCGTCCCACATCTGAGTTTGGGTTTTCAACAAGCCACATGGACGGACGCAACCTCTTTTTGGGTCACCATCACCACAACACAATTGCTGGGTGTGACGATATTCTAACTCCCCAATGGCAGAAGCAGCTATTTTGGCTTGTGCTGAGCACTCCTGAATTCACTGTCCAAAGCTAAACTCCAAGCAGCCTATAAAGAAGCATCCAAGTGGGCTTCGACATCAATTTGGGGTTAACGCTTTCTTTAAAAGGGGTTTACAGTATCATATTCAACACCATTACAGTATCATGATATGATTCATAGCACACTCATGAATCAACGCTGCCTTCATAAGAGTTGTATTACTTATTTATGCAGCATGATACATAGATGATTTCAGAACAAGATGTTGATTCACCTAGATGTTGCAAAAGTGTGGTCCTAACTAAGAATCAGCAATGACGCAACCTCAATAATTATGAAGCACTCAAGAGGAAGCACTGAGGAATAATGCTGATGAGGCCATGCTTACCTAGAGGGACAGGGAACAATGAAAGGATCAACCATCTCCCGTTCTAGCCAGCAAGCAACACCAACATTTCAGACAAGCGACTGGAGCCTCCATTGTTTTCTGACTCTTCAGAAACACGAGAGGCCTATTTTGTTGCCCCACTCACAACAGGGAATTTCAAAGAGATAGATTCTTCTGTAGGGCAAAGACAATGACGTGATTTCAACCTGTTGATCCTTTCCCCCGCGACGCTAGCACAGTAACCTGGCGTGGGCAGTGTAGGTTAACGGGACCCACGCGGGTCAGGTCCGATCACACGTGTTCCCGTTTAAAGCCCAGCATGTGGCCATCCCTGCCTTTTTTGAGTCACATGCTCCTAACAGAGAAAGACTACTGTGTGTACTGATTTGTTTCACAGCTGTTGCCACTAGCAGCCCAGGTGTCAGTGACCAATACGCTGTACGAATACCACTGTAAATCTTTATGGGAAGAAATCAGGCAAGCGTGCCAAAGAGGTTTCTCGATCGCCAGCTCCAGATACATTGCTGCAGACTGTCCGCAGATAGGAGCTGACCCCCAAAACGAGACACACAGAGACAAAACTGGTTTCCCATCATTAGGCCAAAAAAATAACGTTTGTTTATATATATTGCCGAGGGCGACGTCATCAGCGAGGTAGCATTAGCTGTAGCTCCCAGCTCCCTAAAGCTGCGTTTTGGGAAAACTAAGGGCTTTATTGGAACTTTGATGGGATTGTCGTCATGACACTAAGGCCAAGGATAACAGGTGACAGTTTGAGCCACGGAGCAGCCGTTTGGAAACCGAACACTACAACACAATGCAGGTATGTAGTTTAGTACGCCGGGGATTGGGACGCTAGTAACGGCACATCCGAATCAAAGCCATCTAGTGTCCGTTTGGGGCTAGTGTCAAATTTGGGTCGCGCATAAATCGGCAGGGTCGGTCGGCAACCGGAAACAAACATTATTTTATTTTTTTAGGCCTTAGTACGCATGTTACAACCCAGAAAACAGGTTCCCTACCTATTCTAGACGTCACACTTTCTACAGATCTGTTGCAGCGTGCTAGGCTTTAGCTGCCCCGTCACAGAGGTTCAAGGTGAGAGAGATGGAAAGCCACATGCAGCCTTTCCTTTCGCACGAGCCCATCATGAAGCTGTCAAGCAGCTGGGACCACGTGTGACTAGAGCCATATCTAACATGGCATGTCTGCATGTGCACGCAATGTCTACAGCAGACAGAAGACGGTGGTTAGTTGTCATTACACTAGTGTACGGCTAGAGAAAATTGACTTTTAAATATTTTTTCAAAAACAACGCAATGGCAAGTGATTCCATACGGCCCTTGGAAATGAAAAGGCCACCAACGTGAGCATACACATACTAAGTCGCTTGACTTCATGGCGATTGTAAATATTAATGACAAAGACAAGGGAACCACTAACCACTCACTTTTTGAAATGGCAACGTGACTGAACTAAAGCATTGAAACAGTTTGGCCACAAGTGAAAACTGCATTTACACACACTCAGAGAGCCCAGACAAATAAAAAGTCTTAAACCGTACCCACTTTCCTGTTGCTCTGTTAATAAGAAGGCATAGCATGTCTGTCCTTGCACGATTCAAGCATGCTGGATTTGGAACCCCTCCCTAATCATCTTTTGTTTCTTGGCAAAGAGCAATCTGTTAAAACATAAGGCTCTTTCAGAAGCTTGAAGGGCGAGGGGCCTGCTGCCATGAAGTCATATCTGCTGGCAAGCTTTCCAGGTTCTGATTCACTTATAGGGGCTAACAAAGTCTGAGCGCCACATACCACCTCCTGTGCCTCACAGTCCGAGTAACTCCAATAAATCCACGCACTGCTGGGACACAAATCTAGCCACAGTGTGATGGTGAGCGTTCTTCATCTAATATGAGCAGGAAAGAGAGGGGGAGGCGGGGGACTGCAGGACAGAAAAGATTCCTCTCTCCCATTGTTTGGTTACTCCAGTCAATATTTAGTAGGCTGCAGCTCTCAAGGCCTCCTGAGTGTGGAGGACACTTGAGCTCCTCCTCCCTGTGTTTGCCTTGCTCAGCTGGTACAGCGCACAGACGGCTGCAACCCCACACCACAGGAAACCAGAGGCTCACCTCACCGATTCCCATCCAAGGAGCCGTTTGACAGACGGCCCTTCAGAGAGAAGAGAGCGCCGGAGGCATTCTGCTGAATCACTGCGTTGCGACTGAGCGCCCATGCAATGAATGCACTGCCAAGGGCAGGAAAAGATGCTCTGATTACCACTGTGGGCTGACAGACAAGTCAGCTTCCTTGTGTGTGTGTGTGTGTGTGTGTGTGTGTGTGTGCGTGTGTGTGTGCGTGTGTGTGTGTGAATGTGAACACGTGTGTCCATGCGCGAATGTACATATGTGTGTGCGTGTGTGTGTGTGTGTTTCTGTGTGTTTTTAGGGGAGGGCTAATGTGTCGGCTGAGCGGAAGGTCCTGGAAAGGCAGAGGAATGAGTACAATGAGCTGAAGAGGCAGTTTGATAAGTGCCCCTTGTCTCTAAGGGAACAGTTACAGGAGCAGCTCTGCAGGGTCAGTGTTCTCACACAGCCCACTGGCTGGCAACAGTGAGTTATGATATACCACAGTACTGTATGTTCTGGACAGAAACATAGGCGCAAACATAACACTGACTCTGTCTGAAGCACTCAGAACAGAACTACTCACAATCTGCTGATCATGCATTTCCTCTTTCCTGCTGTTGCCATTCATTACCTAAAAGATCATGTCAGATTTAAAGGTTTATTACATCTGTGCCATTTGTAAGTATGACCATACAGTACGCATTTGCTACTCAGCCATTGTTTGTGGCTGCTTAATCTCCGCTGCTCCCTCATTCTGGATGCTTGAAAATGTCAGTTGCAATTAGTAATCAATTGATTATTATTAACAGCTTTCCTCTTGCATGTTTTTTGCATTTACATTTTCACCCGTAAATTACGCTCACCTATCGTCAATTAATGTTTTTAGACAGTGCATTGTCAAATTTGACAGTAAGGAATGGTCATCATGGTCTTTAATAACCCTGTTGAAGTGAGCTCAAATAGTGTGAATAATCTGCGTGTGCGTGTGAACAGGAAGCTGAAGCTCTGGAGTCTGGGACCAAGCGGTTTGAGGACCTGGAGTTCTGTCAGCTGGAGGAGGAGAGCAGTCTGGAGGAGAGGAAGGAGACTCAGAGCTCGCAGCTTCTCCAAGAGAGAGCCGAGTACCACCGCAGCGTGGCCAAGAGGAAGGTGGGTTACACGCGCAACGGTATGCACATATACATGTACGCACTATCACCAAACAAAACAACAAACATGATATGGCAGCATGACAACAAGAGACTGGACATGTTGCTCCTCAGGAGAAGATGGCAGCTCTTGAGGCTCAGGCCAAACAGCTGGGATCGCAGGCAGCTCAGGACTGTGAGAGGATGGCTAAGGACAGGACACTGACTCTGCAGCTGTTACACAAGGTCAGTCTCTCATCGTGAATCAACCTAGTCTTAGCTGAATGGTATTCAAATGATGAACGTTGATGCATTGATGCCAATAGCCATGGCTAGCAGTGAAAGCACTTGCTGGGTCTGCATCCTGCTGCTACTGCCATCCGATCGCAGGTACCATGTCCCACTAAGTTCAAAAAAAGTTTTGTTCCATATGCCATCACCACCCTTACAGTAACACCCTGGATTTATAACCCACTGGACTGTTTTTTGTTTCTTCTACAACTATGTGAAGTCAAATGTCTTCCTGTTATCTGCTTTCCCTCTGTCATGGCGTGTTGGTCTATGTCAAGTCATGTGTCTTTTATGGATGTATCTGTGTCTGACTGGCTGTGGCAATTAATTTCCTCCTTCAGGATAAATAAAGCTTTAATCTAATCTAATCTAATCTAATCCTAGGAGAAGGACAGGTTGTGTGCCCTGGATAAGAGGTACCACACCTTGACAGGAGGGACGAGCTTCTCTAAGCCCAACAGCAGCATGAAAGAGGTGAGCAGGAACATGTGAAACATCACTGTGCTGGTCTATCTTTAAGGGTTAGTTCGGAATTTTGGACATAATGTCTCATTTACGACTTACCCATGATGTTGTTGATTGATGGAGACCATTTTCAGCTGATTCCATGCTGTCCTTCTTGTGGACAGAGACATGTTGCTAATGCTAGCGCAATCCAATGGTACCGTGGTAGCATCCACTACCAAACGCACTTAAACAGTCCACAGTGCATCCAAAGCAAAATACAATACAACGACAGTCTATCAGGGTTAATTTGAGTGTTTATACCATCATGTTTTAAGTCAAACTGTCATTTAATCCTTTCCTGCAACGTTGCTGTTGCTAGTCCACAAGTCACCGGTACTGTGTTCTTCTTCTTTTGCTGTTTTACACCTGCGTGTGCTCATTATCGCCACATAGAGGTACAATACACTACCCGAATGCTAATGCAAAAGTAAAGGATTAAACGACAGTTTGACTTAAAAAATTATGGTATAAACACTCAAATTAACCCCGATAGACTGTCGTTGTATTTTATTTGCTTTGGGTGCACTGTGGACTGTTTAAGTGCGTTTGGTAGTGGATGCTACCACGGTACCATTGGGTTGTGCTAGCATTAGCAACATGTCTCTGTCCACAAGAAGGACAGCATGGAATCAGCTGAAAATCAATCAACAACATCATGGGTAAGTCATAAATGAGACATTATGTCCAAAATTCCGAACTAACCCTTTAAACACTGCCATCTGTGGTTATTAAGATGGACTACAATTACTGCAGGTGAAAAGGACTGCTTGCAAGTGGCTTTTTGGAACTTTTTAAACAGGAATTGCTTCACATCAGCGAACCTGACCTTGTTTATGAGGATGGTCCTCTTCATAGTCCCTGTCCGTCTCCTGCCTCCTTCTCCTCCTCTCACATCCCCTCCCCTGAACTCTGTCCTGAACCTTATCCCGTTAGGCCACAAGAGGTAAATCTCAACAAAATCCTCCTTACGACAAAACCTAACAAATCCTAAACGCCTGTTCTGTAGTTTGTCCACTAAAAGAAATGGGCATGATGGTGTGTTACAAAATACTAAAGAATCTCTCGGTAGGCCAAGGTGATCTTTGAAAGTTGTTATGTTTGTTTGAGCCTTGGTGTGTGTAAAGTATAATCTAAGGATGTAACACAATCAGTCTGGAATGTAGGCATTTGAGGAGAATTGGTTCTTATGTTATAAAACTATTAACATCACAAGCTGATCGTGCACCAACTTGGGAGATGGTTTGTGGGGCGACTAAGCTATTAAGTAACTGCCATGCATATTCATTTCAAGGGTAGAGGCCATGTGAGTGGTGATGTCCTTGTGTGTTTGCTGTGTGAATCTTGGCACATCTTTTCTAAGTGTATTGCCTATTGCCTGCTCCCGGTTCAGCCTTTGTATCCCTCTGTTTTGGCTGTTGGTGCAGGAGTACCTCAGGATGTCTGATGTCTATAAGATGTATGGGAACGCTTCTGTCCAACCTCACTCTACTTCCCCTGCTGCTCTCCACTGCCTCTCCCTCGCTGTAGGCCCAGCTCTGTCCTGCGAGGTAGAAACCCCACCTGCTCTCTGGCACTCGCTCTGTTTCTGATGTGTTTCTCTGACCTCTCTTCACCTACAGTTCTTACCACATTGACATTATATTTAGATGGCTTTCTCATTGATGCGTCTTCCTAACGTCCTTTTCCATCTCTACTCTCCCCCTATGTCGTAAATGTTTGTGTGTACATCTGTCCGTATTTCTCTGTTTCTGTGTATCTGGTTGGCTGGTTGTCTGTGTGAAGGAATACATCACGGTCAATCAGTTGAGCCAGATCTTCGGGATGCAGAAAGTTGATCCCTCCCCTTCCGCCTCTATCCAGTCATTCCAGCTTGCTCCCTCTGACTCTGCCTTCTCATGCCACTCAACTGCATGTGGCCCCGCCCCCTTCCTCTCTACGCAGGTGTGTTATTCTCGGGGCCCTGCTTGTTTATCTCTATTACTGTCACCAATCAATGTGTGTATCACTGAACTTTTAATACTATTCTATGCCTATTAGTATAATGGTAATTAAAGGTAATTGCCATTTACATAGCAGATCTTTGCCATCTCAGCTTGATATTGCTCTAAGGAATGCTTTTACTTCATATTTACCTGCTTGATGCTTCTGATACTGATGCTGTTGCTTTACTGCTCCTTTCTCCTTTGGCTGGACACTCTTTGTCACCATAGAGCCAGCCTGAGTTGAGCAGGAACGCCATGCCTGCTATTAACCTAGAGCGCTGGTACCAGGACATCATGGCTGCTGGAGAACCCCAGTCATGTCCTCCACCACTGCCTGCCAAGTCTTTTTCCACACGCAGGCAAGGGCAGGTAAACTCTCCACACGTTCTCGCCCATTGCCTTTTGTTCTCCTCTTTAGCTCTCTCCTGTTGGGATCACAGTAAGGCTGAGAGAGAGAGTTCACTAGTTGATAGATATGTTTGAAGGCATGAGTAAGGTTTTGAAACACTGGCATCATGTTCCTCCCAATTTTTGGTAGTATACCTCAACCCTGACCCATACGTCCTGTCACCTCAAACCAGCCCATGTAATAATAATATCACACTGATCTCCCTAGGGAAATTCTCTTTCTTTTCTGAGGTCAGGGTCAGCCACAAAACAGCTGTCTTGCTGAAGGGATGCTTGCAGACACATTGGCATTCAGGCTGAATGGTGGTCTGCTTACTCACTGTGCCAGGCTGCCTGTATTTTCAAGACTAGGTAGCCCTCTGGTGGACAAAAATAATACAAATCAAAGTAGTCTATTTATCTCCACCAGTCAATGCAGTCGGTTTCCCCTCTCTGTTGTTCTCCCATCTTCTACTGCCAAAAAGATTGTTATAGGACAAGTTCCACTCTTAACATGGTTATTATCTGTGAGCTCCTCCTCAAAATGGTCAACAGTAGCATTGATAGCCTACATTTTATTGGTTTATTGGTTTATTTATTCACACACACATATATGCAGATACAGAAATAATAATATTATTGTACATACAATAATCAAACTATATCTTCAATACGACTATGTCATATTAATAGTTGGCTTAAGTATCTCCACATTCAGCTCAGTTCAGATCTCCAAAAATGGAAATACTTTCTCTCTCCTCCATCCCTACTTTCTCTCTCTCCATCCCTACTTTCTCTCCTCCATCCCTACTTTCTGTGGTTTGTGGTTTATTTTATTCATACACATATAAGCAGATACAGAAATAATAATATTATTATTATTATTGACCACATCTTAAATAACGAGAACCATGCTGAGATGTATCAATGACAGAAGTCCTCCCGAAAGAGGTGTAATTGTCAGTTGGGTACTGGCTAGTAGTTGGCTAGTTTAACATACCGGTATATTATAGCTACTTAAAGAAATGTAATTTGAAGCACCAGTGGGCTTCTGTGAATAGTCTACAATTGACCAAAGTTCATAATGTGCACTGGGTTATTTGTGCAGCAGTGGTTGCATGGAGAAATCTGTTTCTGCAAATATGTGGCTAAAGTTTGTTAGAAAGAATAGCCTGTTACTGACTGACACAACATGGTAAACTGAAGCACTTCTGTTGGCAGTAGAGATGAGCATCAGGACAGAACTAACATGAATCACAGTGCCAGGGGATCGGCACAGCAGTACAGAAGTAGAGCAGGACAAGATAAATGATGACTGTAGAGTCAAGGTGGGTAAGAGTGGAGTCGGAGACCAAGCAGACTCAGGGCGGGAGCAGTGATCAATGCTGAGCCAGGGGTTTGGGATTTGGGGAGCAGGGGACCGACAGGAAGGGGTGCACAAGGCTTCCACAAGGCATCCGAGATCCTTCCTCTTCCTCCGACATCCAGCAGGAGTGAAAGAAGAGACACAAGATATTTAGAAACAGGACATTATACTCAACTACCCTCAACTACTACCACTGCTTACATCATACAATTGGATCTTTATTCTTTAAGAGAAAACTTTAAAGACAACCCCAATCCAGTTCATTTGCAGAAGAGACCAGGTGAGAATGAGGATGTGAAGCATGTGGAAGAGGACAAGCAATGTTTTTTGTTCAAAATTGTTCAAAATTACACTTGTGAACAAAGAGGACTGTCAAAGCTGACTGAACTGTATTTCTTCTCTCAGATGTTTAAGTCCAAATCAGATGGTGAGGTCGGTCAGGCAGCATCATGCGTCAGTAGTGCTGCAGCCCCTCCACACTCCAATGGCGTTGCCTATGAGAAAAATGCACCCGCCAAGGTGAGCACATCAGTGTCACACACGTGAGAATGTGATATTCTGTTCTTTTTTGTTTCGCTGGAATTAGTTCTTTGTAATTAGTTCATTGTCTGATCGTTTCCCTGTGTGTTCCCCAGGGTTTGCAGCTGGTGCTGAGAGAGTTGTCAAATCCAGCAGACCTGGACTGTAGGAAGCAGTTGGCTCTGCAGAGCAAAGGTACTCTAGTCCTTCACTCCCATCTAGTGCATTTAACACACTGGAGGGTTTCACCTGTCACGCCCGCATCATTCTCAGTCAGATAAAAGCACATGGAGGAAGCACTACCATGAGAGTTGCTGTCATTTATGGAGGAAAGATGAAAGGGAATCAATGAGAACAGTGTATCACATCAAGTCTATTCAGACTGACAACATGCTCAGAGGACCGAGGTGGAGTCAGATTGTAAACAAAGGGTGGCAATGACGTCTCACTAGCAGTAGATGGCACTGCGAGTCTTTGACAGCCATCTCAACACCCCTTCAACAGGTCCTTCTCCCATGGTCCACCACTCCATCCTACACCATCAAACACCGCCTAGTGGAACCCAGGCATACGACACCCTGAGCCTGGAGAGCTCTGACAGCATGGAGACAAGCGTCTCCACCGGCAACTCCGCCTGCTCGCCAGAAAGGTGAGAGACTGGAAGATGAGCAACTGGCTCTGTTTCCATGGGAACACTCAAGTCTGCCCTGTCTCCCAGAAGAAGGGTCACTGTGCTTTGTTCCCCTGACACCATGTTTTGTTATATGTCTGTTCCCTTGACTACTAGTACACTGCCTGTTGCCATGCCAACCTGTTCAAGTTTTGTTCAGTGTTTCATGAAGTGGAGTAGTTAAAAGTTCAAAGGCTCAGTTTGCTGGTATTTATGAAGGAAGCGTTGCCTTATTATCCGTCTCTGATTGCTTTACTGTTTGGTTTCAAGGCATGTCTGTGTTTGCTTTTCATCCCATGTCTTGTCGTACCCGTGTCATCAGACGCTGACTCCCTCTGTGTGTTGTAGTGCCAGTGGGCTAGAAGCCCAAAGGATAGAAGAGATGGAGAAGATGTTGAAGGAGGCGCAGCAGGAGAAAGCCAGGCTGATGGAGAACCGAGTGAGTTCCTGACTATGTTCCACACCAACGCTGATACAGCAACAGGTTTTTGAAATGGATGCTCCCTCCTACCATGATGTCCAGTTATCCCTTTCCCATCAGCGTTCAAACTTCATCTCCTTCAATTTAACTTCATTTCAAGTTCAAACCGGGAAACCTGCAGTAGTCCTGTCGCATCACCTCTGGCACAAAGAACACTGTACTAGTACACCATTTATGTTTACTTCAATTGATAGCACAACATGGATGGGTGGCACATTCTCTCCATCAAAGGCCATGTTTATTTATCTAGAGAATATTAAAAACATGACGTTTCGGCCAAAGGTGATCAGCGTTCACTATGAAGGTGTTCTTGGCCAAAACATCATGTTTTTAATATTCTCTAGATAAATAAACATGACTTCTAATGGCGAGAGTGTGGCGCCCATCCATTTTGGGCTTCTAGACTATTTTTGTGGTTGCACCTCTGCTCCTGTTGTTGGAGCCCGGTTTTAAGGTGTGGTCACATGCATGTTGAATAAATAGTGTGATTACGTTTGTATTATTTCTAAATATTGGAGCAAAGTAGACCTGTATGTACTGTAAGTATCTGAAAGCTGCAAAGGATCATTTTATCAGCAAAGTGTACCCTTCTGTATACAGACTTTAGGGATATATTTGACAAAACCCTGAATTGGGACTTGAATTCTGACACTCATTCACTTTGTATTGCAATATTTGCCTACCATTAACGCATTCTCCCCGTCTCCCTTTCCTCTCCTTTTCTCCTCTTCTCCCCATCTGTTCCTCTTTCTCCTCTCCCAACATTCCCAGGAGAGGGAGGCGCAGGCTCGGCGGCAGATGTTGGAGGAGGAGCGGAGGAGGCGAGAGGAGGCCGAGAGGAGGCTTCAGGACGAGACGGCCCACAGGCAGAGGCTTGTGGAGGAGGAGGTGAAGATGAGAGAGAAACACTTCTCCCAGGTCAGTGGAGCAGCGGGAGGGGACGATGGCAAGAAGAAGAGAGCGAAGGGGAGGGAGGGAGGAGGGGTAGAGAGACTTGGGGGGAGAGACCAGACACTAAAGAGAGGCTGGGTATATGGGGAAGATCAAAGAGTGTCAGAGAAGGGAAAGAGCAGGGAGAAATGGAGGGGGTGGGGGTGGAGAGTGAGAGCAGAAGAACAGAGAAATGGATGGGGTGGAGGGGGGTTCACTATAAAGTCTGATATACACATCATTCCAGCTTTAATCTTGGCTGATTGTATTTAATTGTCGGTTTTTCTGTGGAATGAATAATGGAGGTAAACAAATATCCATGCACCTGGCTCAGCTAATTATTCCATACTTATAACTGCATACATGCGTCTTCTTTGAAGGCCCGTCCAATGACGCGCTATCTGCCTAACCGGAAGGAGGAGTTTGACCTGCGCGCCCATGTGGAGTCGTCCGGCCACAGCGTAGACACCTGCCCCTACGTCATCCTCACTGAGAAGATGTGCAAGGGCCATCTGGTCAAGATGGGCGGCAAAATCAAATCCTGGAAGAAACGCTGGTTTGTTTTTGACCGTCTCAAGCGGAACGTCTCCTACTACGTGGGTGAGGATCTGCAGTTAACGGGACTGAAAAAGATTACTTGACAATTAGATTTTTATTCCATTATATGAGGTTGATTATAGGCTAAAATATAGGTTATACACACTATGAATAAAGAGTAGGTCCCAGGCACTCAAATAGTAAATAGGAAGGATTAAAGTTTAAAAAGCCTTTATTGTGGCGCGGCTAAATCTTTAAAAACATGCCAACATGTTTCGACCAGCTGGTCTTCATCAGGGCATAACAAAGGTGCTTCGGGTTCAACCTTGTATTTATAGGCTACAAGACAACCATCACAGGTGCCCAGTAGAGGGCAATGCTGTATCAATCAATCAATCAATAAATCAATCAATCAAAAACACAACAAGACAATGGGGAGACTGGATATACTAAGAAAACAAAAATATACAAGCAGTTATTCCTCATATTAGTCCTCGCATAAGAACAGAGAGAAGATATTAGTTAATCAGATAGAGACTAGTCATAGAAAACATGTGAATTCAATGTCCTCATTTAAGCCAGGGTGATTCAGA
>OMLI01030495.1:0-37297 GCA_900302605.1 Rondeletia loricata | reverse complement strand
ATGGGTGCCCAAAATAGACAATACATGTAATAGGGTGTAAATTGAATGGAAATATGCTTTCACAGGCACATCAAATCTAGGATTGTTATTATCAACTCTCAGGCTGTGCTCTCATCTTGTCTTCCTTTTGGTTTTTAGTGAGGATTTCTTATTGTTAGAGTTTGATCATGCTGAATATAGTACTCACCCCAGATAACATGAAAACAGCTAGTGTACGCATGGCTGATAGCACCTTTCTCCCACTGATTAAATTGCAATTGATTTCTGCCAAATGTCAGGAAACACAAGAGTCTAATGCCATTTAATGTGTGTCAGATGAGAGTTGAAGGTAAGGGTCTGTGTTATCGCTCATGTGTCACACACGCTGGAGAATGACAGGGTGGTGCCAGGGGTTTAATTGGCGTTAACGCTTGTGGTGCAGAGCTAAGGCTGCCGTCTCCAAGACAATGCCCAGTTTGTGAGTCAAAAGTATAGCGTTCAGCAGGGGTTGAAGGAAAGCCGTTATATTTACTCACTGAACTGGATTTGAATTGGCATTTTTTACAAAGCCTTACAACAGCCTGGAGAGTGATGGTGAGCACGACTAGTTCAGAAGAAGTAATGAAAAAAAACAATGACTATAGAGTACACAAAAATGAAGATCAGTCAACAGCAAAAGAACATTTTAGCTGACAAAGGCTCATTGGATTTTATTGTCTAATAATACAGTCTATTTGATCAATATGTCTGTATTGCTTTTGTTGGATGAGGCTCCTCTCACAAAAGAATCAATATAATCATGGAAAATGACCTCTCTAGATCTATTGTTTATCCAGGACCGATTCCTATTTGTGGTTACTATTGCAGTGCCAGGTTATAGGTTTCCAGAAAATAACTCATGCAACATGAAAAAAAAAAGAAAAGTTGACAAGACAATTGACTTAAAATGTCTTTGCTGACTAAGACCATAAACACCAATTAGTCAAGTGATTGACTAGGAGGGGGCAGCCAGCCCTGGTCAACACGCTCAGTTTAGGGTTTCAAAGAACTGAGACGATTATTCTTTTGGATTACCTAAATGACTTTGCAGAGAAACGCCATTAATCAAAAGCACCCTCTGGTCAGGAAATGGCTCAATAGAAAATATCTACAACCTTCTCATTTCAGCATGGAGATTTCTGGCAAAGCTATAAAGCACGGTGTCATGAATGACTGGCCCCACTCCAAATCCATTAATGATGTGGTGACTGAACTCTCATTCACAGAATAACCCAAGACACTTAAAATGTCAGGTTTGTCAGCGAAGATTGTTCTGACAGCCCAAGGTCACATGGGATTGATGTCTCTTGTTAACAATTTCGTTCTGCAGAAGAGTTACTATGCTGTATACTGTTGCCAAATGAAAGAGAGCAGTTGCACACACTAGATTTAAAACTTTAACCATTTTGCCCATACAAAATAACTTCCAAAGCACATAAAGTTCTCCTGGAAACATGACCAATCTGTTGTGTCAGCCCATCCTGCCCTGTAATTGAAAATGCTCTGACACCAGAATCATTTTGAAATGTAAGTGGTGCACTGAAACAGTCAATATAAAACATTTCATAACACCTATCAGGAGCCTACAGTATAACATTGGAGACACCTATCCTATTTCCCATAGTGTGGCTTTGATGTCATAATTTGTGGCATGGTCACTTCACTTCCTGATGATGTCGCTCGCTCTGTCATACAGTAAGTCTCCCAGCTACAAAACAAGTGAGCTTTCAGCTGAGAATTGTTTGACGTACCAACAAATAAACCATTCAGCAGCAGTAAGTGGTTGAGGGAAAGGAACAAGGCCAAATGAAATGAAACGACCCTGTGCTCAACTGTGGTGGCCCTGGAGACATCTACTCTCTTTGTCATGGCAACTAAATGGACGATTTGAGCACATAAGCAGTATGACACTGATGATCCAGTGAATGGTAAGGTGAATTAATGGTAAGGTGTATTTAAGGTGTATTTATTGGTAAGGTGTATTTATTGTATATAATTATATATATTGTTTACAACCAGCCCATATTGTGCAACAAGTTAACATTTATATGGTTTATGGTTTATGGTTTATTTTATTCACACACACACATATATTCAGTACAGAAATAACATTATTATTGTACAAGCTGTGGCGTGTGAAAAGGCCACCCAAAGAAGCTACTTAAAGCTTGTGGTAGGGGGCCCTAACATATAAATATGTTAACATCAAATGTTAACTTGTTGCACAATATTTTGGACAATAAGTTAGCATTTACATCTACAGTATGTAAAACATAAACCTAACTCTAAAAATGGATAGCTTGTATTTACTATAATGACCCACTTACATGCATGATTCTTTTATTTATTCTATTTATTTATTTTTGCTGTAGGCAATGTGTTTGTTTTGATCAGTGAGATGATTTGCTTGTTTGAGTTGTCTGTTTTTATCAGTGAGAAGGCACATGGAGCTGTTGGATTGTAGGATAAACTCCATGCTGGAAGGTCACATTTCATATCCTTCGCTGAAGAGAGGGAAAATAAGGGATCAAGGGAATGTAAATGCTCCCTCGCCTCATCAAGGTTAGAATGAAACTCCACTTTGGCAGCCATTTTCATCCACACATTGGAAGTTTCCATCTTGAACACAGGGAAGGGAATAGTGAAAAGAACACATTTGCCTTAAGAAATTGAACTTGATCTTTGGTGATAAGAGCTTATGGCTAGAAGACATCCATATTTTGCCAAAGCACAGGCCTGTGCTGGGCTGAGTTACTGATGGATGACGTCAATAAATGTTAGTCGGGTGTAAAATAAGTGACATTGGAAAGGTAATCGGCTAATTAGCTAAGTTACCGTATTTAGGACTATTAGAGTTATGGTGTGTTATTTTAGATGTTGCTTCTGTGTTGGAGACAGGCAGCTGAGAGTTGAAATGAGAGTGGGATGGACAGGAGATACTGAATCACAGGCTAAAGCAGAGGACTCTATGAATATTTGCAGAGGAAAAGCTGGTGCCAGGTAATGCAAGCTGGTAGTTGTGTTTGGCTTTGTCTGGACTTAAAATAAGCAACAAACAGACCTCATGAATTTAATTTGGAAGTTTGACAGTGTAATCGTTCCTCAAAGAAGTATTTCAAAATGGAAGAACTTAACATTTGACAGTGACAAACTCTTGGAGAAGAGGAGAGAGTGGCAATATGAACAAAATGCAGACCTGTGCTAGCTGGATCTCACTTTAGCCATTGTTCTAGGGTTTGCACTATGTCACTATTGTACACAAACAGTACACATCTTAACAGCTATCAGTTCCAACACAAACTATATTGATCTTGGTGAGCCCACTGATCCAAACACTACTTATCCAGGAATTCACTTCCAGTCATGAAAGTTATTGCCTCAAAAGACAAAGTAGGCCCTTTCCTATGGCAGAGGGTGGACACTGCTAAATCCCCAGTGACTGATGGCTTTGCATTTGACAAGGATGTCTGTCAACGGTCTGTTTGATGGCGTTTTATCTCTTCCATATAGTACCGCTGCTGACACCGAAAATAGGATTAAGCTCAATTTTGGGACCTTTACTAATCTCTAATTGGCATAAATGTAGCACCACATAAAAGCTGAGGTTTCTGACTTTCATTATGGCCTATTACTATCATTGTGGGATGAACACAAAGGTCACTGAAGCTTTTCAAATTGACCCTCAGTACCCTTTTTTGACCTGTTGCACTGTTCTCGACTTAACTAAATGTTCTTTCTGGGCTTGCAGTGGCGTCTAGGACACACACACACACACACACACAAAGTAAAAGCATGAAGAGGTTTGTCTGAAGCCCCATGCAATGCAGCTTCCAAATCCACATCTCATGATAATCTGTATGCATTGAACAACTGTCTATGTAGGTTTAAAGTTGTGGAGAAATGATAAAGACGAGCAAAAACCCTTGCTGAAAGGACAGTTATAGCCCAATAGCTGCTACATAAAGGCATTAGAGAAGAGTCATCCGCCTTTATCCTGTGGTTTGGTTTCCAGGTGGTATAGTGAAGATGGAGAAGAGATATATAACAGCATAGCCTGCTATAAGATTCAAACCCATGCATGAGCTGACAATGGATGATTTCCCAGGAGGGTGTACTAATCCACTCAGTGCCATGACACGTTGTCATGCACCTCTATAACCAAATCATATTTTTATCCTGGTGTGAGGTCATGCTACTTACATGCTTTTTTAAAATAACATTACACTGTTCTTGGTAACAATTTACTATTTACTGGACATTCATAATGGATTCATTACACATCTAGAAATGCACTGTGCTTGTGAAGCAACAGCCTCCTAACACATCCATACCACATCTGTAATAACTATAAACATTGCATTTTGGTTGATTTATGCACTCAACATGACTCCATCACTAACCTATCACTAGCTAAAATTATGTTATTGGCATAATTCACAGATGTTTGTACTTAGTTTCAAGTTCATATTGGTCATGGACACCACAATAGGCTTAATATGATCCACTGTAACAACACTGAAACTTGCCTTGTCTTCTGTCAACAACTTCATTCATTCATTGTCTTATTCCCATCCCGGGGTGCTGGAGCCTATCCCAGAATACATTGGGCAGAAGGCAGGGAAACACCCTGGACAGGTCGCCAGTCCATCACAGGGCTAACACAGAGAGACAGACACACATTCACACCCATTCACACCTTTTAGCAATTTAGAGTCTCCAGTCCAGCTGACTTGGATGTCTTTGGACTGTGGGAGGAAACCGGAGCGCCTGGAGGAACATGTGAACGAGTATTTCTATTGGGATCATACGTTATTTCCCCTGTATTAGATCTAGTAACCTACTTTTGCTCAGTCAAAGAGGGAGGGGGTAGCTGGGGGCGGGACACCACAGGTGGACAGGAATATCCTGTTAATTGGTTTATTCAGCGCAACTGGGATACTCAATCACAGGGTATCAAAGTTGCATGTTAACAGCTTAACTTTGTGGCCAATAGCCAGGTAACTTTTTTAAATCTTTTTTATTTATTTTATTGAGAGATTTTTGTTTTTACACCATGCAAGTGACGCTGCTCAAAACCCAGCGTGTGCGTGTGCGTGTGCGTGTGCGTGTTCGTGTGCGTGTGCGTGCAGCTCTAGGCATGTAGGTGTGTGTTTAGGATTAGTTCAACAGCAAATTAAGGTGATTTGATTCCAGATTCCAGATTTGATTTAAACTATGCATTTATTTTAAATTTTTAAATAATAATAATAATAATAATGGATTGGATTTATATAGCGCTTTTCCAAGCGCTTTACAGAAACCATTATTCTTTCATACACATTCACACCGGTGGTGGTAAGCCGTAGCCACAGCTGCCCTGGGGCAGACTGACGGAAGCGTGGCCCCTCCGACCACCACCAAGATCATTCATACACATTCACACGAGGCAAGGTGGGTAAGGGGTTAAGTGTCTTGCCCAAGGACACATCGGCATGTAAACTCAGCAGGAGCGGGAATCGAACCGCCAATCCTTCGATCATTGGACGACTGCTCTACCTACTGAGCTACAGCCGCCCCTTTAAATTTTTTAAAGGCTGTTAGTTTTTCCAGCGAGATGTGGTCTATTACTGTAATAGATGTACCCATTGTGCAGTGTTCAGTTTATGTCTGGTTTTTCAATTTCTGAGTATTGTTTTCTTGCCGATAGTTAAGGCGGCTAATATAAATGTGTTGGTATGGTTTGGGGCGTTGAGTATGGAGGTATCTCCAAGCAAACAGAGTGTAGGGGAGAGTGGAATGCTGCTGTCCAGGCACGAAGAGATGGAATGTGTGATATATCTCCAAAACTGTTGAGTTGGTTGGCAAAGCCAAGTGGCGTGGTGATATGTGTCTGGTACCCTGAGAGTGCAGTGATATGTCGTAGTCAGTGAAACCCATGAATTAGTTGAATATTGGTGGATGAGGACATTGTGTTAGAGCAGATGTTAGTCCAGAAGTTGGCATCGACAGAGATCTCTAGATGTTTGGTGGGGATGGAGATGGAGGAGTCTGTATTGATTAACAGTTCATATGATTTGGACAAAGGTTTTTTGGAGTTAGAGATTGAAATTATATTTTCTAGTAAGGGGGGTGAGAGAAGGTCATTGTTAACTATGCTGAGTTTGGATTTAATTGTATTTTTTAATTGTAAGTATAATAGAAATTGGTCTTTTCCGATACCAAACTTCTGGACTAGCTCTTGGAAGGTGAGAAGGTATTTGTTTCTGAGGATGTGTTGTAGTTGAGTGATTCATTTGTTTTTCCAAATCTTAGAGGTGAGAGGAGATTTATTGACCAGGAAGTGAGGGTTAGAGGAGCTTGGGGTGTATTTGCAGGGTGATAAGTCGAATTTGTGAAGTTTATTTATCTTCCACCAAGCTGTCAGAGTAGTAGCAATGACAGAGTTTTTAAAGCAGGGACGGTTTTTTGCTGTTTTGTTGAGAAATAAAACAAAAATATCCAGGTTACTTGTGCATGTAAAGCCACTGATGTATGAGGGAGAATCTCTATCTTGTAGATATTCTTGGAATTTCCCAGTCGATCAGGAAGGATCCTCCCTTTGCACAATCCAGTGGCTGCAACCAGCTATATTGCGTCTAGACTACTTTGCTGATTTGTAACCAACAGTTGACCCAGAAAAACTCCCGTTTATTCACAATGAGACAAGGTTAAAATGGCCTTGACTGAACAACCTGTAAAATCGAATGATAAATTGTGGTATACTCTTCCCTTGCTGTGGAAAGCATTACCCTTTTGAGATATACAAACAAACCTATGACCACAAATAAGGCACCAAAAAAACTGTAAAGTATCAATGGTATATACAAATCCATATCCAACATATTTCAACAAACAGACTAACAATAAACAAAACAAAATGGCTAGAGCAGCAATTAACACTGCAGGAAATAGTCTGCGTCCTCACGTGACTATAGCACTGAGTCTAAAGGGCTGCGGGGGAAAAGTTGTCAGCAACAGATTGAGGAATAAGTTGGGTTACAATTATAATTGGGAGGATGAATAATTAAATAATTAAATACCTATTAAAAATACCTATTATTTAATTCCCCCATACCAATACAGAATCATCACAAGAAGCTATAACAGCATTTTGTTCTTCTGCCCTTCTTCTATCATACACAAGTGACCTTAAGACGCTCCTATTAATCCATAATAAAAGCTCCAACCAAGGTGGATATGTTGACTACGCAACATGAAAACATAAATGTTAATGATAAATCCTCCTTAACAATACAAGTTAAACAAAACGTAAACCTTAAATGTGTTCTGTACCAAAGCATTTTGGCATGATTACCCTCACAGAGAGACTGAGTTGAACACTAGGAGGTAGCCTGCTGTGTCTGAAGTGCCCTTTTTCTCACAAGGTTGATACACTTATGTATGTGAGACAATCGTGTAAAGACAAATAAACTTCATACACGGACCCAATCGGGTCATCCTATTCAACATGTACCATTCTAGTCAGGCAGACAAGCTTTGCACTACACCAAAGTGTGTATTGATTAAATAAACTGTCTATCGATTCCAAAAGGCTAGTTTCTATTCTCTCTGTCTCTATCTGTCTGGTGCTCGCTTTCTTTCCCTCTCTCTCTCTCTCTCCTTAAATTTTCCTTATTTGTGATGGCAGACAAAGCACTTAAAGGATGAAGCTTTTTAGATTCAGGACTTTTGGGCATATGACAGAACGCATTAGCCTTTTCACTTTATGCAGATATTGGCCCACTTTGTCGCTAAAAAGGCGTGCATAGAGCTATTTCTGCCCAATTCAAAGTGAGGGAAGTGTGTCATGACCCAGTAACACATAGTGAAACCTGTATGAAGTCCTGCTTCCCTCATACTATATCCTTTCTTGGTGTTAAACATTAACTATGAGTGACAGGTTGGAGTGCATTTGAACTCCTCCCAGAGGAGAATGCCATAAGTAGCACCTTTTTAACAAGCGCTCAAAATGAAATGGTGTAGTCTGGTATTTTCTCTCAGACAGGGTCAATAAAAGAGGTGTTAATTCCCATGGGCCTGAATTGAAATAAATGCAGTCAACACTGTCACACTCATCTAAGAATAGGAGCAGAACAACAATATTTTAAGGACAGTATTTTGCAAAGCCTCCCAGACTGCCCTGTCAACTCTGTCTACAGTCACAAAGGGAAAATCAATTGTGAAAGTGCAGTTTCTTTTACACATGCATATCATTACAGTGCTACTTTGAATCCAAATTAAGGAAATCATTACTGAATAGTGGAAGTTGGCATTTACATTTATTTCCATGCAACTGTACTCACTACAAATTTAACAAAACATTAATCATATTGGTTAACCATTAGATTTTTTTGCAGTGATTTCATTAATCATTTCTTTAGAACAGCTCTTAGTGTAGATAACAGCTCTTTTAACCCATGCCAACATGATACCATGGTACAAATAAAGAGAACATACAAATGCCTTCATAAATTAGTAACATGGCACTCATAATTCTTCAATAAACTATTATTTAAGTTTGTGAAGGTTCATGAAAAAATTTCACATATTTGAACTGGGAAATACTATGATCGCTGTCTTTGAATGTGTGGGGCAACCTAAATAAGGTCAAAATATAAACAATAAAAAAGAAAAAAATCCCTTGTAAGCTTAAAAATAGATCCACATTTTGCATTAGATAATGAAGCTTTTGACTTTGTGCACACTGGTTTAAAAGTGTGAATATTTCTATGTTGACAAAAGGTGACTAAACATTATCGACACATCTTTATATGTTTTTTCATAAAACGTAATTTCTTAGTGGTTAAGTCAGATCTTAACTAATGCAAACGATAAGAAATTCCTTTCCATAAAATACCTATTAATGGCATTTTTAGCATCTGCATGCAAGGTCATTTAGTTTTTTGTCATGTGGTGTGACAAATGTAATGAAATACCATTATGATCAAGGTTCACACCAAAAAGGCATGCAGGCTATGTTCAATGATGTCTCGAAATTGAAATGAAAACTACACTCTCAGTATTGTTTATGTGTTGTGTTTTTCCCCACCAACAGTTCTCAGCCAAGTGGAACCATCACCCATAGCATTTGGTGGAGGTGGAAGACAAGCTCTTAATCGGCTGGGTTATTGAATTATTGAATTAAAAGCTTAAGTACTCAGGGTGAGCATGTCAATTTTTCACGACTGAATGGTACACTGCTCATTCCATTTTCATCTGAATAGATCATTTGTGTTTGTAAAATGTGGAAGAATGGGGGTATTACACAGATCAGTTTCATTGTCTGTAATTCCCCTTCATTGTGACTGTAATCATTCTGAGAGACAAGTCATATTCATCCGACAGTGCACGCTCGTCCCTGTAATCTGCATTCAGCTCTCCTCAACAACATAACACTTTTTGTCAAGCATCTGTACTGCAGCACGGCGTTAATTAAGAAAGGGTTTGCTTCAAAGCAAACATTTAGCATAATTATGGCTGAAGTGGGAGCTTAACCTGTTTTAACATCCTTAGGAGATATAGTGTTAGGAAACCGAGGACTTAAGTGTTGCACCAAACGGTTCAACCCTGTTCCGCTTGACATTCTGCTCACCTGTCTTCATCCCGCAGTGTACTGAAACTCTGGGACTGATACCGAGAAAATGATGTGATGCTACTGTCTGTATTTCAATAGGATGAGTTGCTGTGACCCACGCAATTTCCCTCTCAAAGAGTATTTCAACTTATGCAGATGAGCTCATCAGAGCTGCCTGCTGAGATGAGACATCTAGGTCTGGAATTGTGTCAATACCAGCACCAAAACAAATGCAAATCAAAATCCAAATTAATGTGTTTTCCCCGAGGAGAAACTGAGTCGTACTTATAGTCAGCGCTCAGAAGATGACAGGATTCTGTTATCCAGGCACTCTCAAACCGCTCACCGTGAGCTGGGGTACAAACGTCACTGTCTCCAGGTGGAGAAATGCTAACTGAAAAGGAACAGGTAGCTTTTTGGTGTGATTTTATTTGTATTTTTTTTTACAATTGGGAAATACAAACCATTTTTGATATTTCTAGGATTCTTCTTCTTGTTTGGTGATCTATCTCAGTGAACATACATCTGAAATTACACTTAATCGCTCAATACAGGTTATGTCAAGCAGATGTGATCCCGTTTTTCTGAGTGGAACTGCTCATGTCACAGCAACATCTACGTTCCCTGCTGCTGTTGGGAGTGAATAACCAGTCAGTCACGGGCAAATAACAGGTTATGTTTGGAAAAAAATTAACCAGTAGATGGATTGCACTGGTTTAGACTTCTGTAATATCTCTGCTGTCCATGGCCTTTCCACACTGGCCTCACCCCTTCTGAATTTGCACATCTGTGCTATAAATCTAATGACGTAGACGGCCAACGATGCCTTTGTGTAAAGGCTGTAAATTATATAAACTGCAAACATCTGCTAACCTGTAAATCTGTCAACGACTATACTTTATTTTTATGAGTTGTATCATTCTCAATATGGTCTTTTGTTGTATTTACTTGTTGTAATACCTTCAATACACTATTTGGCTATTCTTTCTGGCTGCAATGACCCAATTTCCCCACAGGGATCATTAAAGTTTCATCTAATCTAAAAATTCACTGCAAAAGGCAAGTCCTTGATTGTAACTGCTAGTTGTCAGTACAGCGTGTTAGATTAATGTATTTTTCAGAGACAGAGGTATTTTAATAAACCTATGGTCAGAAGTAGATTTCAGCTGACAGCAGCTCTATTGACTTTGACTATCAAAATATCAGCGCAAAAGCAAGAGCAAGGTTTCCATCAACCATGTTCTATGCATACTTAAGTAGCATTGAGTAGAGGAGGTCAACACATTTTCTGTTAGGTGCACTGATTCATAGTGCCTGTTTTTAGTGTCAGATGTTGATTGTGATTTGTAGTATGTTCTTATGAAGTGGTTTTGATTAGGACTACTGTTTGATATTATGTGCCGGTATATATAGCTATGGTTGACATGTTTGCTCAGTTGGTGGTGCTTTTTGTCAGTAGATTAAGCAGGATAAATCTTGTCACCTTGGAGACACCTTGGAGACATAAATGCAATTCTCTGACATAAAAACGTGACCGCTTTAGAGCTGCCACTTGTCAAAAATAATTACATTCCATGCACACGGAAAGACATGTGTATACAAATTTATTAAAATACACAACAAGTACAGTAGCCCACATTCACGTGTAAGCTCAGCTTATTTGCACATAAACTGCAGAGAAGACAACAATAAAATTACAAATACATTCTTAAAAAACTTTTTTTCAGGAACCTCAAATGGTTTTATGAAAAGGGACATTCCCTGTTGCACCACCATTAATAGTTCATAAGACACTTCACTTTTGTATTTGACGTCACTGATATGTATTTCAGTTGCCTGCGATATTCAAGGAGATGTTTTTATACACTAAGTGGAGACAAAAAGCATCACTGTACACAAGCAGACAGGACTCAATAGCTTAACAGTAGCAATTCGTTCAACAGCCTCACAAAATTGGAGCTTGAAATGTGCAAAACACAGACATCTAAACTGACAGGTACAGTACACCATGAAAACACTTGAAGTCTGGTAAGCAATGATTTTCTCCCCATACCTTCACAGCAGTCAAGGACACATATTTCACCTTAACACAACAAGCCACAAACTCAAAAACATACAAAGCAGATGGTTTTTGGTTATACAATGCATGTCTGGAACCACTGTGGGTCAAAATAAATCACCTCTTGGTCATTTATCTGTGATATCATCATCACACCCCTGGCAGGTGAGAGCAAACATCTGACCTGTCAGTTCCCAGAGTCCCGCGGGTCAAGAGCACACTCTGACCCCCCACACTCCTGGCTGATGACAGAGCTGTGAATGAGCCCGCTCGACAGGGACTTGGGCCTGAGCTCGCAGGTCAGGTAGGAGGGCTCCTCCAGCTCCGTGTGCGGTGGTGAACACTGGCCATCTGGAGGGCCATAGGCACTGCTGTCTGAGCCGCCCTCCCTCTCTTCTTTGGACTCTTGGTCGGGCAAGTCCAGGGGCGACCTCTTCTTGGTGGGACTACTGGACACGGATGGACACTCCTGCAGTGGTGGGCTTAGTGCACGCTGGGATTTTAAGTAGGGTTTGACATTGGCCACTAGGATTGTACTGTCCCGCTGCTCCTTTCCAAATGTGCTGAGGGTTTTTCTGCTGCTGCAGCTGATGGCGCCATAAATCTCTGTCTCTACCATGGCCTCCATTCCCACAGGGATGAAAAGGTTGGTGCGATTATCGGCACTGTCTGCTTGGCTTCCTACCCGTAACTTTGGCATCCAGCATCTGTCAGAATGTCCCAGTGCACGGCATTCATCAGTGCAGCGGACTGATTTGTCTTGCCCTGCAAAAACAGTGAGAAATTTGTTAGTGGACCACCCTAGGGTAAGGAAAACCAGATTCATATCAAATGTATATCAAGTTTTGAAGTAATAATGACACAATTCAAGACATTAAAATCCCCCTACTACTACTCAAATCTCATGTCTCATGCTAGCTAACCAAGTGATCATAATTAAATGTCTGTCCTTTTAATTATTGATTGGCTACTAATCTTGTACTGACTTAGTAATGCCCTAACTTAAAGTGCAACAACGTTTAGCAACTCACTATTAACAAAATAACCAGTAAGCTTCTACTGAGGATTTTACATGCTAACATTACCACAAACATAATAGCTAGTGCAACCCACTCCAGGGGTATAACAGCTCACAGTCTGGTTTGATACACAATCAAAATACACAATCCTAATCTGTTATTGTCATGATATTATAAATTAATTCAAAAACAAAGTTTAGGCTAGGTTACTTGTTTCTTCCTCAAAATGAGGAATTAAATGCATAAGGAAGGCAATGTCTTCCTAGTTCAAAATAAAAGTAATTAATATTGCTTTATCATTGTTGTTATATATATATATATTTATATAAATTTATTAGATTATAGATATGATTCATACCATAACACACTTTTCATCTCCACACTGCATACTGCATTTTTTGTATCACATTATATATTATGTGACACTACATTGTTACATGCTTTGCACAAACCATTCCAGTTATATCTCTGTTGGGACTAAGATCAAGAGAAACTGCTGTTCAAAATGCATTTTACATCAAAAGACAGAACTAAATGACGACTTTGATGTGGCAAAACTGCAACACAGATTCCACATATTTCAAGTGGTAGCCTATGCTTTGAAGCATCTCCACCCCAGATTACAGCTCTGTGCCCTGTGCATTTGTGTTCGCCTGTCTTTCTTCTATTGTCATAGAGAAAGGTGTGTTTTTTTAGGCGTAGATACACGAGGCCAGAACAATAAGCACAAGCGGGAAAGAGGGAAACGTTGAATTCATTTCTGTGGTACCTATCATCACCACAGCAGAGGAGCTATAGCAGATGACGCTGATGCAAAGAGATGTATGTGCTTAGAAGGTTCAGCATAAACAGAGTAGGGTCTTTTTGTCATTGTGCTATTCGGTCTGGATATACAACCAGAAATAACAGAAGGAATATGTCTGTATGCCTATTGTGGAAGCATAACATGTTATTCTTAATGCTTAAAAAATGACAACATTTTGTTTTTTATTTCAATTGAATACCTTCCAATCTACTTAGTTTAAGGGTAGAATATCCACAGTCCTCTTGTAAAGACATGTGCAGACATAGAAGCTCAAAATATCGAACCATTATGGTGACACACTTCCAATTTTCCTGTAACACATGCTGTCTAAAGAGGCAGTTGAAGATTACATGTGCCATTTTGAAAGTTAATCAGTGAGTGGATTCAGACACATTCAGACACAATGATGGGTGGCCTATTTCTACAGTAGTTATTGCCGTTACTAGGTATATCATTTATATTATTGAAAAAATACTAAATAGCCCACTTTAAAAGTCATATTAAGCGAGGGGAAGTGAGGGTGCTTTCACCTATTCCGCCTGCCATCGCATCTCCACTTACTCACTTCAGAGTTTCAAAACGAATAATTTCTAACAGGTCTAAAATTACAGCCTTATGCCATGGCTTCATATCGGTAAAATAGCTGTGATCTTATGGGCAACTTTGACTGGAACAATGACATGCTCTCAAAAAGAAAGAATCTGCCTGGCCGTTATACATAGAATCAGAGAAAGCCTATATAGCAACACTACCCACTGTGCATCTGGAGTCCCTGAGAGCGAATCCATATTCAGAGAGGATGATAGTGAGAGCTGCACAGGTGCATATATTACCTGTATCAAAGCAGCGAGGAGACTGCGGGGTTGGTAAAGGTAAAGACATTAAAAGCAATAGTACTTAACCCACAAGCTTTTGTGTTGGTGTATCTGTGACTATGATTCTGTGGCGACTCCATTTTGGATGATAGCGCTTTCTTGTCAAAACCTGCAAAACAGTGACTTTGTTGTTCGATAAATGTGCCTGTGTGTGTGTGTGAGAGAGAGAGAGAGAGAGAGAGAGAGAGAGAGAGTGTGAGTGTGTGAGAGAGAGAGAGAGAGAGAGAGAGGGAGAGAGAGAGAGAGTGTAAGAGTGTGTGGGTTGGAGGCGGTGTTTTTGTGTGATCAAGTCTACAGCATAATGCATAATGCAGATCTTCCATCTTGTAGTCAGCAGACAGTGACACCATTTAATGTTCAACTGACCAGCCCCAAGAGAACCGCATTTAATCTAACCACTAGTTTTGCTTTTTAACAACATTTCTCACATGCAAAGAGAGAAACATCGGGAAAGGCATTAGCACAGCCTATTAATATTAAATGCAACGCCCCGCTTCTTTGCATTTCTCTTATCTTAGAAATGCAGGTCTATAAATTAACTGACATTCCAGTCAAGCAAGCATCAGTGCTGCTGTGTGTAAATTCCGCCTTGCATATATGAAAAATCTCTTTCAATATCTCCCCTTT
This sequence comes from Rondeletia loricata, assembly GCA_900302605.1. Taxonomy (NCBI): domain Eukaryota; kingdom Metazoa; phylum Chordata; class Actinopteri; order Beryciformes; family Rondeletiidae; genus Rondeletia; species Rondeletia loricata. The sequence goes on along the minus strand of OMLI01030495.1, from coordinate 22,302 downwards.
GAACTTGGGCTGAATCAGATTCAGCAGTGCTACAAAAAAAAAACTGTGATTGAATTTACACCTCCCACAGAGCAAGTTTGGTCTGCCATGATTCCTTGGTAACACACACACACACACACACACACACACACACACACACACACACACAGAGTGAGCGAGAGACACACACACTCTCTGTAGAGATTCACACTTCCCTCTGGCAACCACAAGTGTTTCCATCCCTGCCCTCCTAAGCATGCCACAAACAAACAGTTCATAGCAATGTAAATGGTGTGGAAAGCGTAGGGACCTGATGACCAGAGCTTTTCTATTCCAAGATGCTTCTCTCACACAGGGAAATGAGAGACAGTGCCAATTCACTCAAGTCCCTCATTATCGTTTATCTTGCCTGTGATAATTCTTTTCAAATTTTCGGTGTCATACACAAAATAGCTAAATATATCAATCCCTATCAGGTCAGGTTTGAAAGGGTTGTGACTGGTTGTAACAGATTCACAGTATGATTCATGATTACACCACTGGCAATGTGGATCATTTAAGATCTTTGACATTAACATTTCTATTTTTGCTTTCCCTCGTAAAGCAAAATTCATTTCAAAACATTCTAACAGCAGCAAAGCCATTATTATCTGAGGAAATCTTTCCAAGGAAAAGGTGGAAACACACTGTCATGTTTCGCCCAAAATACCTGTCGTTTTGCACTGAAAGTGTCTGTCACACTTTCGTGTCTCTGCGTTATTCAAGCGGTGAGTTTGTGTTCAAATAAAGACATGATCAAAAGAGACAGTGACGGAGGTATACTTTGCCATGCATATGAGTTTGTTTGATGGCTAAGGCAGACAGAGGATGTTTGAACGCTCTTCCTTACTCGTTTATGCTCTTAAACTATCATCTACTTTCCACTCTGGTGCCTTCATGTCATCTTTGCGACACAGCTCAGGATGTCTGCAACAGCGTAAAGCAATACCAAGTTACAATACATGCTGCAGCTACCGCGGAGAGCTAAGATTTGATTACTGTGGCACGCTTTGTGCCACAAAAATCTTGTTTGAGCGTTATGGTATGGATAACCTCTTCTATGTAAAACATCTGTCTGCTTTGGCATCACCCAAAGGGTGGTGGCCCTCCACCTAGAAATACCAGTTAGCCGCATGCACATTCTCAGTGCATTGTGGTTTAATGGGGTTAAGTATAAACGAGGTCTGATACAAGAGTCAGTTAGGCATCTTCAACATGTCAGGCAGCGAGAGCGTCCACTCACCCTGCTCGAGAGGCTGGCCATTAACCGCTGCTGCTTTCATCTTGAGGGCCTCCCTGGCAGACGTGTCGCAGTGTGAGCCTTTATTAGTATCCTGGTCACTATCAGCCTGGTCACTATCACCATGGCCACTGTCTCGGAGGCTTGCTCGTTCTGCATCCTTAAATGTTGAGCTGCAGTGGAAAGGAAGGAGGAAAAAAAGGGAAAAAACATAACTCACCGGTGCCTCTCTGTGAGCGCTTCTATTTGACAGGCATAGTCAGCTTGCTTGATATAGAGATGCATGTAAATGCAGTGGTCAGGAAGCTTTCAGTTACAGCCCTTACCTTTGAACAAATGGCTGCCTGCTGCCAACATAATTGGGCTCTGAGGGAAAATTATCCGTCTGAAAAGGAAAGGAGAAAATTATTGTGTACTGGCCATCTCAAAATGCTCTCGCCTTTTTCTACAAAAGTCTGAGTAACATGAGACTCGGACTGGAAAAGCAGTCTGCTTTTCAGGTTTTTTTCATTTTAATCGTAACACATGAAACATGTTAATCAAATGTATTTCAGTCAGAGAGCACCTGCTAACAGTGGCAGCATGATAAGAACAAATCTCCATCATGACCATATGTGCTTCCTTGGCAAGGCGAAGCAGTAATGCATTAGCCACTGTCATCAGCATCCTTCTTCCCTATCTTGAGAATAATGTGTTTGTGTTGATCACACCCACATGGCCTAGCGACCGGTGACAGTGCCAGGCCTTGTCATCTGTGTTATCATCTCCAAATGAGACTGTCTCTGAGACTGTCCTAGATATTTACATCATTTACAACAGATAATTCTGCTGTGCTAAATACCACTACAAGCCCTCGCTGTCAATTTAGTATGCTAGCTGGCTCGTATAAATAACTGCCATCTCTACAAGGAAGGGCTGGACCATATTAATGGCCTTATCTTGCCAACTTTGAATCTGGATGGGTGGATCTGGCCCATATTTGTGGAGGGCAAAAAATAGGAGTGTAAGGTTATGCTGTGTGCATCTAGCTGTCTGGCTCACATTGGTTCAGTAATGTGATCGGACAAGCTGCTCAAACACCTGTCCAATCCCACATTTCAGGCAGGGTTTTGTTTTCATGGATCTGGCAGGGGCGCCGCAGCCTTGTTCAAGACTCACACTGTTTGCATGCCTAACTGAGGAGACTTTCTGATTACGCAGACCACCTGTACCATTTTGAGGGAGGAGACTCACAATGGACTAATTTCAAAAATGGTTTGATTCTACAAATGCATACCGAAAACCTCCTTATTGAAAATGTCACAATATATTACACACTTAGGTTCCATTTCGTGCTATATCCGCTAAGTATATTTTATAGTGCCATAACACGGGAAGCACAAGTGATAATGAAGATGTCTGATTGCTGGGTGACAGAGATTTTCTTTTCGTTAGATTGCTTTTCTTTTGTCAGATTTGTATAGCAACGCAGAAGGCAGAGATAAGAGAGAATAAAGGGCAGATTAAGAATACAGTGCAGCGTGCTCCTTACCTGTATCACTGACATCCTATTCGCTGGAGAGTCTGTGCTAAGCCCAGCAAAGCTGGAGTGGCAAGCTGCCCTGGGGACCGTCAGGCTGTTCGGGGTGGTTTTCAGGTACATGACCTCCGACCTGGGCAGGGTGAGGGGCAGAGGGCTCTGGTAGTCGAAACAGATTGGCGAGGTGATGAGAGAGGGGCTGCTCACCACATTCATCCGGCTTGCTGAATCTCTCTCCTCCATCTCACTCTGCACCAGCATGATGTCACTCTTGTTGATCCTTTTCTTTTTGCCCTTCCCCACTGGAGGATTGGAGTACTCAGCCACGCGGCAGTTATAATTCCCAGTCTCCTTATCTTGATGCTTGGACTTGACAGCAATGGCAGTCATGACTGCTAAGAGCAAGACAGAGATGATGCAGAGGGTAACTATGAGGGGCAGGGATACATCCCAGCGCTGCTGGTCCCCACTCGCGCTGGAACCCCCTCCTGCTGCAGCTTCTGTGTTAGCCTTAATGATCAGCTTAGCCACGGCAGACAAGGGGGGCTTGCCATGATCAGTTACCTTCACCACCAGCTCAACTACTGAGGCGACCTCCTCCCAAAGAGCATGGGCAGTCCTGACCTCTCCTGCCACCGGGTCCATCTCAAACAGGTGATCGTCATTTCCCTCTGAGATCTCGTAGGTCAGATGGCCACTTTCTCCGTGGTCATGGTCCACTGCTTTCACAGTGGCCACAATGTATCCTATGCCGACATTTCTAGGCACTGGGATTTCAGCAGTATCATTTTGTAGAAACGGTAAAATAATAACTGGAAGATTGTCGTTGACGTCGAGGACACTGACCCTGACTGTAGAGGTGCTCTCCATATGAGGAGATCCTGCGTCTTTAGCTTGAACTCTGAACTCAAAGAATTTCGTTTGCTCGTAATTAAAAGACCGCGAGGCATATATGGCTCCATTGGTGGGGTTAACAGACACATAGGTGTACACTGAAACATCGCCAATATGTGACGGCAGAATGGAGTACGACACCGTCCCATTTCGACCTATATCTGGATCATGGGCCAGAACAGAGCCTAAATACTCCCCTGGGATGTTGTTCTCAGGCACCTGAAGCACATACACTGGCTTGGTAAAGCGCGGCGCATTGTCATTTTCATCCAAGATCTTCACAGTAAACGACTTCGTGTAGTTCAAGGAAGGGATCCCATTGTCTCTCGCCACGATTGTTACATTGTATTCGTCTTTCAGTTCCCTGTCCAAAGGTCTGTCTGTAAGCAGCGTGTAGAAGTTATCGTTGTTTTCCTGCAGTCTGAAGGGCACGTTTCCCAGCACTCTGCATTGAAGCTGACCGTTTCGGCCAGAATCTTTATCTGTTACTCTGACCAGTGCAATGACAGATTCTGGAGGCGCTGCCTCACTGATGGCTCCCTGCCGGACAGACACAAAACTTATTATTGGCCAGTTGTCATTTTTGTCAAGCACTTTGACAGTTATTTTGCAATGGCCCGGTATTGGGTTGGGCCCGAGGTCCTTAGCCTGCACATCAAACTCTATGATTGGATTCTCTTCATAGTCAATTTCTCCCTGAATCCTGATGACGCCAGTGTTGGGGTCAATGGAAAACAAATCTTGCATTCTCTCTGATGCATATCCAGTAAAGGAATAGACCACCTGCCCATTGACCCCTTCATCTTGGTCGGTGGCATTCAAATCTATGAGCACTTTTCCGGATGGTGAATTTTCTGGAATCTCTATCACATAAGAAGCTTTTTCAAAAACGGGGCTGTTGTCATTCGAATCAGTCACTCTAACGTTGATTTGCATAGAGCCTGATCTTGGATATTCCCCGCCGTCAATAGCTGTTAAGAGGAGGGTGTGATGACTCTGATCCTCCCTATCCAGAGGTCTCTGAACGACCAGCTCTGGATATATAGTCCCATCACCCCTCACTTTTAAATCCAAAGAAAACGTATTGTAATCATCTCTTGTGACCTGGTAGGTCTTTATCCCGTTTCCCCCAGAATCTGAGTCGTGTGCAATTGTCAGAGGGAAGCGTGTCCCAGCAGCTGCATTCTCTGAAATATCAATATTAACGTGATCTGAAGGAAAACTAGGCGAGTTGTCGTTTATGTCCTGTATATCAATCTTGATCATGCATATTTCCTTATCGTTGGCAAACACCTCCATAGAGAGCTGGCACTTTGGGTTGCGTCTGCATAACGTCTCCCTGTCAATCCTTTGTTTGGTGAAGATGAGTCCACTCTCAGGGTCAACATCCACCAGATGTGGTGCAGAATTCTCCAATACTCTGAAGTTGGATTTTCTCCCTCTCTCCATGGTCCCATACCCGGCATCTTTTGCTATATTTCCGATGACAGTGCCGGGTCCTTGCTCCTCCGGGACAGAGTAATTGAGATTTTTCAATGTCAGGGCTTTAACCCACAGGAGAAGGAAAATGGGTACAGAGAGACGCATCCCTTCAACTGGATATGCGGTAGTGGCAGCAAGAAAAAAAGAAGAAAAAAAAAATCCTCTTTGACTTTCAACCTGTTGATTACGGCAAACCTAGAGGACTAAACCCGGACCAGGCATGCGGTCTGTCGCCGATCTCAGACGAATTGGCTGTCAAATCAATCTCTCTCCTTTGAATGGGTATTTTAACCTCTTTCACATGCCGTGCAGCTATGATGAACTCTTTCTGTAAACAAAGATGACCGCCCGACGACACCTAATGCATGAATGAAAGATCAAATTCAACATGGTGCGTGCCAGAAACGCTCTGATTTGCCTTACGGAGGACTAAATGAATAATCGGCGATTAGGAAGTCTTGCTATTCCCTATTGCATCAAGGTTAACGCGTTTGAATCTCTGTGGTGAAGGTTAGACTCTACCCTACAAAAGCGCATTGCCCTCATGCGACATCTACACCTATAGGCTACAGCAAATACTGACATGCCTGTTCAAAATGCAGCATTGCCCAATATTATTACCATTCACAATGCGTTTACTTTTTTTTTTTGGTGTGCGTCTTTTTCTGTGCGGCACACTGTTGCATATGGGTTGTGCTCATGTAGCCTACACATGCCCATGCCGCAAAGTAGACATAAAGCTGTTTCTCCAGGACAACCTTTTGTGTTCCCGTCATTCAAGAGCATATCTAGCGCGCGGCTGCGACTTTTGCCCGATGCTTGTCCTATAATCAGTCCAGTAATCCCATATAATCCAGTCCGGTTGGACCCAGCGCATCCTTCATTCGGACAATGCCCATCTGCACTAATCGCTCTCCTGTGAACGCTGCAAAGCAAAAAAAAATAAATAAATAAAAAAAAAGCAAGAGGTGGATATGTTGCAAAGATCTCAGATAATCAAAATTAATCGCTTTTTCCCTCCCCCTGCGCTCAATTCTCCACGTCAACTGTTGAAACCTGCTCTCTTCGCAGTGGGATCTGACAGGAATCCTCCCGACGCCTCGCAGCAGACTCCAGTGTATTTCTCGGTGCATTTAACATAGTTTCTGATCGCCTTCCAGCAAATGAGTGAAGAAACAGTGACAGGTCTTGCCTTGGGGGTGCTTTCTCCAATAGGTCCGGCAAGATCACACGAAGAAGAAGGGCTGTTCTAGTGCTACGTGATTCATTTACTGATGCGCGCGCCAGAGGCAGCAGCATCAGATGGAGAACGTGCTTGTGATATGTTGCTCCTAATACATGTGGATGAGGAACTGGGGATTAGCAATAGATCAATGAAATGTGTTAGGAGAGGATATAGTCGAAGCAGTAAGGACTTGGACTGGATCAGGTGGTCAGTCTCGTTGAGTTTGAGGGATGTGGAATTATAGAAGCTGACAAAAATCAAGAAATACATGTGTTTCTGCCCCCTCAAAATACTGTGCTGTCAGTAATGCCTTTGTAGCTATTTGGATTTGCATAACTACAGATTTTTTTTCATCAATAATTGAAAACAATGCCACTTTGTAAGGTGTCATCATAAAAGAAGGGAGACAGGATGGGTGTGTTTCAGAATACTCTCACAAAAGGATATATAAGATTAAATGCCTGTGGAAAATGACTCCTTATTTCACAGCTCAAATATCACACCTGCCTCCTGGAGCTATCACACTTACCTTCAATATCCACGTTAATCTCATATCTCATATTGAAAAGATGGATTGACATTTAGCTCATTCAGCATTTCAACAATATGACATTTGCATTTTTATTCTCACTTGACCAGATCTGAGTGAAGCTAGGCTCCGTGGTGATGCAGGTATTTCACAGGCATATTCTGAGAAGGAGCTGTGTCAACATTAGGACAAGATCAGTGCGGCATGGTTCTTCATTTCATGTCATGTTGCCCTGGATCTAAAGCAACCTTGAGTTGTCCCTGAGTTCATTTCCATTGTCTGAAACATGGCTGCTTTCCTCCTCTGGGGAGCATCAACTTTGCCTGGCCAGGGTTCAGCCTGCATACATTTGCCATTTCTGCAGGTAAGAGATAAGGGCAACAAAGGGAAACTCTAATTATCATTCACTCTCTGTTAAAACCTCAGGAAAGGACTGCTATTGATAATTGTGTTTGCATTGTCACACTCATAACATTTAATATGATCTGAACTCGCCACATGAGAGGTGGTGAGGGGTTCATGTCCATATGGGCCACATCTTGCTGCCTTGTGTTCTTGTAGAGGTTGTCATGCTTTGCCTAGTGAGAGAACTGCACCTTGCCCTGGAATGAACCACAATCTGTATCTTGCTGGCAGTAAAAAAGACATGGATGCATCAGTTGTTTCGTGATGAGTTGATTTTAAGTTGAAAGCACGTTATTCTGTTGGTGTAAAATCATACCTGTTGTAATTCCACAGAGGTTGAAATGACAAACAGTAGCTATGCATATTTGAGCATAAGTGCAATATCTTGGCGTCTCTTTCGTGTGATTCACTTACCACTCTGCACAAGCATGATTAGAGGTGAGATTGAGTTGTTTATTATTCTGTTTTTGCGCCCATTGCTGGATGTACCACACTGCAAGCAACACACTAGAATACTGATGGCAATACACACAAGTGATTTAATTTTACCTTTTAGGAAAGGCATAGCAGAGAAATAGTTCTGTTTCACACCCGGATCAAATTGCTCTTATTAGGCCTATCTTATTTATCATTTGCCGTTAAAATTGAAATTGCTGAAATTGTGTTCATGGAGTTCAACTTCAAAGAAAACAATACACTTTCTTATACAATTTCTTGTTGTCAAAGTAAACACAGATACAAATGAGTTAATTTCCAAAACTCTATATAGCCTACTGTATCTCATTTTGGATGATTACCCATCATCAATCAGTATTTCTATAATATAGTCAGGATGCCCCTATAACGCACGTTTATGTCCACTTCCTTGTCAGAATGGTCTCACAACCCTCCTCTGTCATGACTCTGCAGTTGAAATACTGTTCTAGTACACTGCAAAAACTGCCCATCTTAACAAGTCATTTAATGTGGTATTGAGACTTAAAATCTTATTTTTATTGAATCAGTATTTCCAATGCAAATGAACATGTTTCAAGAATCTTCTTGAATACAGGTGTTTTTTTAAAGTACTAGTGGGGTGATTTGTCTTATTCTACCTTGTTTCAAGATATCTCTCAACATTTCTGAAACAGGTGAAACTGCACCCCATTGACAGAATTGTTCACTTGTTTTAAGAAAAATAAGATTTGAAGACTGGATATGAGACTAAATGTCTTGTTAAAATTGTCTTTTTTCTTGTTTTTTGTTTTTTTTACAGGGTATGACCAGAACTTGGCCTGACACTAGCGGTCATGACTCCAGGATTTCTGTACATACCTCATACTCTGACTCCTGTGATGAGTCCTCCACACCCACCTCAAAGGCAGAGCTGCTGGCCGGGATATTGCTGCATGAGAAGAAGCCTTACACCCCTCACAAGCCTTGTTATTGTGATTTTACATCTTTTGTTAGATCAGCCATGGATTTGCATGTAAATGCAAAACCTTGAGGGCCAATGAGTCAACATTTTGACTCTGAATCAAAAATCAGGAGTCAAGCCTGACTCTCCAGAGTGTATGGGTTAAAGCGTTGATTTGTTTGCATTGGATTTTTAGAGACATTCTCTGAGGCTCCAATGATGCGGAGCTATCACAACCTGCTGCCAAATTCTCAAAAACCAAAACTCTGACTTGAAAACATTTTCGATTGTTTTTATTATCCAAACGGGTTTTAATTGGTGGTCAATAAGATAGGTATACAAAATCCTGAACCTGCACTTTAAGAGGTAGTCAGCCGCATCTGGGGTTGTAGCTCTCTGTTGAGTTGATGCAATTCTGCACCTAAAACCTCTCACATTACCTGCTCATCAATCAGTCTGGAGAACAAGCATGCAATACGCCGCTTTGATCCAGCCACAAAACACAAGAGGAATGTTAAACAGAAGATTCACGTATCATCACTCTAATCATAAATAGTTAAGTTGGGACTTGTGAATATGATCATGTCCCTCTCAGTGTTAGAAACAAGAGAACAAAGATCATAATCTGCGATGCATTAACAGACAAAGCCTTGAGCTGCTTCACTGACAATGAATGAGAGGCTGACTCTGTAGATACAGTGATGGTGAGGGTTGAATCTGGGTATATGAAGAGGTTTTCTGATATAGTCCTGATGGCATTTCAATGAACTAATGCTCAGTGGGTCTAAAATGTTAAACAAACACTGTTAGTCCACAAGGAGAGTCTTCACTTTATTGCCTATTATGTCACGGCTGCTGGTTTTGTCTCTTGTTCACAGCACAGATTATATCCTGATTTACACAATACTAAAATACAAGCACTTACACCACAGACGAGTTACAACATAAACCTAAGTACCAATCAAATATTGATGCCAAGTCTTTAGGGAGAGATAAGGCAGTTGTACGTGACAGAAAGTCACAGAATTGCAGTTAGTAACAACAAAACATCCATGCAATATACTTTTTCCATTCAATCAAGTAGGTTTTATTCGTGAATCTGAAATCTGAATCACAAATTAGTCAACTAATTCTAAGTGGCCTGCGCCAGCTGGAGAGCTTAAAGTGTGGACAGGACAGATGACCCCCTTTAATATAGATCGGCTATTCATCTCAGTAATGACTTTATGTCCAAACTAGTTAGCTCCACAACTTAACTTGTGGCTTCTGAGTCTCCAGTAAGGACTTGATGCTGTAACGTAGGAACAAACTTACACATAGCTGGTGCCGTTATTATTGATAGAGTTTTCAAAGATCATAGGAATATCATATAGGAATTTTATTTAGGGGTGCATTTTTGATTCAAGCTTTCAACGGTTCTGTTGAGGGCATTTGGGCTCAAAGTTTAGCATCTCAATAAAAAATTTAGATTTGTAAAGATGCTAGTGTAATGTAATTTTTTCAGTAACACCAAGAAACAATCACACCATTGAAAAGGCTACAAGCAATATGTACGAGAAGTGTGAACCTTACAATAGGCACCATGGACACCAGTTCTGGACCCCTTTAGTTCTGCAACCCTACACTTCATGCTTTTTCTTATTGTGTAAGATCCAAGAATTGTATAAACTATATACCGTCATGTATTTCACTATTGGAACTTTGGAGTAATTCTGGGAAAGAGGAAATTCCAGCAACACTTTGCAGTAGTGAGAACAAACCAACGTGTTTCGGCATGTGGCTGTAAAACAATGAATCTAAAAGCCTATATAAATACATAAGACACACTAAAATCAAGCAATAGAAAATGAGAAAATGGAAATAACCAATAGATTACTAACACAGTAGTTTCACTGAGCCACGCATTGGTTTTTCTAATAGATATTTGTTCTCAGTACTGCAAGTGTTGCTGGAATTTCCTCTTTCCCAGTATTACCTGCCCATTCCACATACTGTCAGTGGGTGAAGTTTTTCAACTGGAATTTTGGAGTGAACCAGTTCAGAATTAAATTTCACAAAGTCAAATACATGTTTAAATATGTGTTTATGTTGGAAATGAAAAAATATATATATTATGAAACACTGCTCTGTGTTTGTATTGTATCGAAGAGTGAATTGAATTTGTACTGAAAAAAATCCATGTGTTATCAACATAAATATAACATGTGTGCCAATTTATTTCTGGGCCTGTTTCTATATTTCACTGAGCAGAAACTAGCACACTGATGCACAGGGTTGTGCCAGATGCCTTGTCTCGCTCGTAGCTCAAGTGTCCCACATACAGTGTGAGAGAATTGCTGGATACTGTACTCTCAGGACTGGCACAGAAGCAGCAGGTTAGAAAAAAGTGCCTCCCTGGAGAAATGATTCAAGGTATTGGAGAGCCTGAGAAGCGAATAAAGTGAGTGCAATTTCAAAGGGGAAATAATGGAGGTCCTGGTGTTTGATGTTCCTATGCTGGCCGTTAATATAATTTGGTTGATGATGTAATCAATCACAGCTTCATGGGACTGAGTGTTAACAAAGATATGTTTAGTTTTCTGTATGTTTAATAAGACTGTTAAAATCTAAGCTAGCCATGCATTGCTCCAGACATAATGTGCAGTTATCTGCAACTGTGCCTCGTGATATCAACTGACTGAAGGGCAATAATACTTGAAATGTGATGGATGGGTGTTTTTTGTGCTATTCTCCTCTTGTGTTTTTGTTGTGATGAGTGAACACAAGGTAAAAATGGAGTTTATCCTCTGATATCACCTGCCAGTCCAGTCAAGAGGAATGCTCACTCAAGGTGCCTAGTACTCTGCATGCCACTATATCTTTCATTTCCTGAGAGCTTTTTTTAATTTACAACTTATCCTCTGACAGGAGCAGAAAACATCTCTAACATGACCCAGTCTGTTATCTTCCCCAGTAAACAAAGAGAAAAACTGCCCCAGCCACGACTGTGCTTGACAATCACAGGGAAAACAACAACAAAATGCTATTTTAAGTACTAGACCTGGGTCAAAAGCCTTTGAAGACTTGCTTGCAAATTGCAAGTAATTGAGGAACCAGTGAGGGGAGCATACTATAAATTCAGTGTAACATTTGTAATTACTCGCTATTTTTCCCTATTTTGTATGTGGGATTATTGCAAGGTCACGACTATTGCAGATACTGTACATTACTTGCAGCAATTAGGTGAAAACTGATTATACATAATAACAAAAGCACTGTGATTTAAAAATGCTCAAGATATTTCTTTATTCTGTCTGTAGCAGCACTTATGTGGACCCTGAAAGCTATTTAGTATGCAATGGATTGATCACCATTGTCTAAAAGTCATTTAAATTAACTTCATGGGCAGATATCTAGCCAGCAAGCTGCTTGTGAGGACTATCAGAAAATTAAAAGGGACGTAACATTTCTCTGTGTTAAATTGAAATGGAACAAAACTCAATGAAACCAATGGCTATGCAAACATTCCAAGATGTTCCCTGTCAGATTGTTTTTTGTCTCGGGACGTTTATCTTTTCTGCTCACTTTCCCCACATATTGTTCCATTCATCTGCACAGGGCTTTCCAGCTCACCACTCTCTTTCTGACAACATGCTCAGTCTTTCAAATGACAACTGGATCAACACTTTGGTTATAGTGTGCTTGCATGCAACTGATATATTAGTTGCCTAAACCGTGACAGACACATTTATTTTTCAGTAAAACACTGTCCAACTCATCCTAATAAGAACTACAAGTCAAACCAAATTGACCCGGTTCTCTCTATTTAGAGTTATAGTGGGAAGCGAATGTTTGATTCTCACAGAAAATAAGTCAATGCCCATGAGTGCATGTCTAATTGCAGATGAAGCATCAAATTAAAATGTCAGGCACTGGTTGAAGAAAGGGTGGCTGCAGAGTCCCACTGTTGTTTAAACGCCTCAACACGATTATGCTCTTTTCAAGGATAGTGTTGTGCAATTTATGTAACAATATTACCACAGCAACACCAATTTATTAGTTTTCTAAAATGTGCAGTGATGTTAACGTCAAAGCGTTCACTACAAGGAAGACACCGTGCCGCCTAGCGGGGTGTGAACGCATATATCTCACCACCACTTAGTATTAGGCCGTACTGCAAAGTGACAGGAAACTAATTCACAAATACTGTAGCAACATGAAAGAGGAGGGAAGTCACCCGCAGAGAAAAATACAGTGTCAGTCCCATACAGATAGAGCAACATCAAGTGTTGTCTCTAAGGCATTCCAATTACTTCAAGGCTAACTGTGAACCACTAATAACTTCAGGGAACATGAGAAACAAAACATTGTTAGCTAATTACACAAGCAAGTCATTTAGACTGATTGATGGAATATATTATTGTGTGCTCTCTCTTTCTCTCGCTTTCGTTCTCTCTCTCTCTCTCTCTCTCTGTCTGTAATTTTCTCTTCCATATAGAAGAAAACAGAATAGCATCTAGGCTGCATTTCCTTTGGCAGCTGTCTCCATGTCTGCCCACACTGACATAATGAGACACTCTCCCTGCTCAGCAGTAAAGCACAATCAACTGGTGAACAACTGGCACAGATTTATCATCATCAGCTCAGGACCAAAGCTGTATGTGAGAGCTGACAGAGTCTACAGAAGCAGCATTGCAGGCACTGGCATGTACTATATGAGACAGAGGTCGGCCAGTCTATTACAGAGGTGAGAAAGCAGCAATCACTGAGAGTGTTTACATTTTAACTGGCGCATGTAGACGTCATATCCATCTACAATAATACAGATAAGCTCATATGGTGATTATGAGAAATGTGAATATGATAGCTATGATGTGCAGCTATTAGCTTAGGCACTGAGGCATACCTTCTCTTGGTTATTGTTGTTTTTGTTGTCTGTTCTGTTACTGTGGTAATGTTCTGAATATTCTGTTTAATCATGCATACAGGGATATCTGTGATTTATTTATATAAACAGCTTATCATGAATACAAGTTTAATCTGGATTTGAACTATTGCTGTACAATACTGTAAATGCGCTCAGTATGGATATTACTTAGTTATCATGTTACTGTGACTTTTAATACTATCTATATTATATGCAATATATTACATATTAATTTCTATCCATGTAAATTGTACATAATAATATTATTAATGTACTTATATGGGTATGGGTTTCTGATAGTGGTTTTAGTTATTTTTTGGTCCTGTTTTTTGGGATAACAGAGCAGAACCTGGGATTCATTTGATTCATGGGCTGGTCGATGTGCTTCAGTTGAAAATGAACTTTAGAAAGGTGTGACTGCACAAGCCTTTCAAAGTGCAGTTGTCCTTTGTTTGTTCCCCAGACTTGAATGCACCACATCCTTATTGTAGCTCCAGACCATCATACCAAGGCCACCCTGGATTTAGATATTTGATTCACTGGTAGCCCGTTATGAAATGAGTTGTACAAAAGAGGAACATAGCACTCATTGGTTAACTTGTCACTGCAAGCACTAGCCACATGATCACATCTGAAATGGCAGTGGGAATAAAAAAGGTATTGGAACATTATTGCAACAATACTTGGTATCACTGAATTCTTGCTGATCACAGGCTTCCTGCAGCACTCCATTAAAAGGTGTAATTTTGTAATATGGTTGGAAGAGCTCATGAAAATACAGTTCTCTGCTCCATGTAGCCATTAGCACACCCAGAGAACGACTTTCAGGGTCTAATGGACTGGACTTTTAGTGTCCCAGAGACTAATAACCATATGGATGAATTAAATATGTTATTTAGTTTGTTAAATCATATTGTCCAAACCACATTTTAGCCAGGATCAGTTCCTCACCATTCCACACAAATGTAAAGGATGTTTTGTTAGCCTGTCATTTTTTGAGGTTCCATAGCATGATGTTTCCCCCTAGTGGTATAAGAATGAATATGATGGACAGACATCATGGTGAATATTGTTTCATGTGACAGTATACCCCCGCTCTCCCCTACCGATGGTTAAGGAAATCATATTTTCTTAAACGACCATTGAAGATCTATGCAAGTCTACTTTATTTGTGCAAATCTATGTTTGTAGGATATTCTGCACAGAAATCAAACATAAAATAAATGGTGCGTGTTTTTACAGGGATAGATGTGATTGCACAATTCATTTGTCATTATTTGTGTGAATCTTAATTAGATTTGCATGCCATGTTTAGAAATTGCTCCAGTAATGATGAGCTCATTTTGGTGATGCATTGTGGGGGCAGGAAGCAGATCTGGCTGGTGGCTTAGGTAGGTGTGGTAATTAGACAGATTAGGTCAATATGAATGAAATCCCATGGCCAAATTGCTGAAGCAATGATCTTGGTCTAGATCATAGTGGGTATCCAAATAATCGTTTGAACTGTTGAGAGGTGCAGGACCATCGTGTAGCAGCTGATAAGAATGGCACCGAAACTGGAAACACTGGGAAAGATACGGCAGAACCTCTCATTGATGATTGAGGCACAAATGGTCAATTTATTGATCTACCCAATATGGGTATGAACAAGAGACAGAGAGATGTACAGCTGTCAATAAGTCATAGACTGACCCATGAGTTGCCGAACTGAGACTGGATACTGTCACAGCACAACCAGCTTTCCTTTGAATCATCTGAATGAATGATTGAAGTCTGAAGCATAAATGAACGCTTACCAACTTTTCTTGTCTGGCACCTGCTTTAAAATAATCCTGGAAAATGTAACTTTAGAAATTCAGGACATACCCAATACTGTAAAAACAGTCATGATTGACGGGCTGGCTGAATAGGCTACCGCTGCATGATACCATTTGCCAACACTTCCTTTGAAATGGGTTCTTCTATCTCTGATCTAACTCTCGCTCACCCTCCCTCTCTCTCTCTATCATTATCTGTATCTTTAGACACAGTGAAGGCAGGAAAGAAATGTAACATCATAGCAGTAAATAATTAAGTTCAATGAATTCAAACCCATGCAAGCAAAGGACTGTACACAGATGACCTGGAAATTCCCAGGGGAACGTCCACTCAACTACCACAGCACCTCACTGGGCACCTTTCTCCTCTTTATCCAGTCATACTATTCATATTTGTATTTTCCCAAAAGAGGACAATACAAAAGTGAAAATTCAATTGCTAATGATTATTTTAATGTTCTGATTTTGTGTTTAGGTGTATCAAAAGGATTTTTATCTGTTTTGCATTTGCGGACATTTTCAGGTTTATTTTGGTTTTAGAGAACTTTCAGAGAACAATATGCTTTAAATCTCATTTAGTGGGTAGACATAACTGCAATTGGACGCACATTCGATCTTCTTGCAAACACCACTTCCAAGATTAGTTGCACTGTTTTGGTTTCAAAACATTATCATTATCATTGTGGTTAAAATCACTCTCTTCTAATAGTGTCACTGCAGAGGCTGACCTTGAAAAAAAAGACAGATAATTTAGGTTGCAACTTGGTACCAGAAATGTCCACAGTCAGGGTAGAAGTCCTAGTTATCAATGACAATTCTCTCCAAATTTCCATAAAACCCATTACAGTTTGAAAAACTATTGCTGAATGTATTAAAGATAAAATCAGCAATTTATTTGACCATCCATATTTTGTGCATGTTTGCTCATGTTTTTCTTTGAGTTTGACTTGCAGATGGAAAAGTTTCTGGGAATTTACCAAACCCATCGTAACTCAAAATACTACTTACATTACAAATGTAAACAGACATTTTCAGCCTCACAATACATGTAAAACAGTGTGTCTGTCACATACTGAAAGTCCTTGTATAAAAAGGGTAAAACAATCCAATTATAGAAAATAAAAACAATACAATTTAGAGTGGAAAAAATACCTTAAGTCCCCAAAAATCACTATGTAAACTAGCCTATGGTGGAGGGACAGTATTTCAACAGATGGCACCGTACTGTAATTTGAGGCTGAGCAGCTTTGTGGTTGTGATCCAAACCATGGACAGAGACTCCGACATGAACATGTTTGTAGCCTACACAGGCACGAGCATATGGCATCATTAGGCATACAGAGAAATCCATGTTCCTAATTCAGGCTACAATATCATCGTTGTTTCAAACATTTTTGAAATACATAATATGAGTGAGCAATGAAAACAGAAACATACCTGTCTTTGATACGTGAATCGAAGCTATTGGCACATTTCTAACATAACACTGGCCTTAAGAATGATGAAATAAGGCAGCCTATCAGCCTAACAGTGATCAAATCCACCCCACAATATTGTTATTAAGTTTGCTTTCAGTATCAGTATATGCACACAGGCTACTATGATGAGGTGACCAAAGACAGTGGGAACAGCATATATTTGGATAGTAATTACAGAGGAATAAAAATGCGCCAGTGATAATATCCCATAATTTAGTAAATGGTGTTGCTTTGGCCTTCCCTGTGTCTGATGTGTCCATTACTATCCCACTGCTACAGAGCAAAGCATCAGACACGGACACGGGAGTAAATGCAGATTTAATATTCCTTATTGTAGATCATGCAGACCAAATTTCAATGGTAAATGAACGTAGCTGCAACTTCTACCTCTTAAGACAAACTGTCAAGTGGGAAATAAATGACAGTATTTTTTCACTCCAGCCCCACAATTCAAAAGTCAATATCCACGCCTGGCAGTTCAGACAGAGATGAAGATGAGCTGCAAGTAGTATAAAGCACTGCATTGTGGGATGGGCCTGAAGCACCAAACGACATCAATCCAGAAGGCCTCCATCTTTATGCACTGGGTACAATGGGGAATTATATCTGAAAGCCATGATGCTAAGAAGCCATTACAACACAACCACAACCACACAGTTAGCCATTTGTCAAAAACAAACATATCACCATCAGATGCTGATGCTAGAAATGACGCATGCAGATCGGACTCATCTGGCAGTGGACTACTGATGAGCAGAACACTGTCTTTATAACACCTCGTTTTCCATTGCCTGGGGACGCAACCTGAGTGAAGTCAGTTGCAATGGATATTAAAATGTATAAGGGGTTTGAGCGCTGCTGTAGGTCATTCAAGTGAAGGCCATTTTGGTTGAACACAGTGACTTGCCTGCAATGTGGTTTGCTAAAAGACTAAACTCTGCGGATGAATATACCTTGTGGCGCAAATTATCAGGTCAACAGGCAACTATTTGACCTACAAGGAAAATATAAAGCAATGATAAAGGAAGCCATATTGTATTGATTGTTGAATGCATTTTCCCTCTGTGTACAATTGGCTATCTGTCAGACCACTGCACATCACTGGAAGCACAAATATGACCTTCCTTCTTAATGCTTGCCTATTGTACTGCATGGCCTTGAAACCCCACTGGACTCTAAAATAAAGTTAGTGACTATGCAATTTGCAAACTGTGGTCCCATCGCAGATTACAAGGACTAGATAATCAAAGGTGGTCACGACAACTTAATCAGGGAATGGGTTTGGTAAATTGTCCTCTGTTCAAGAGATGGCGCATTGTGGTACGCTGTAACAGATGTTTGAGAATTCTGTTCAATGCTTTACAGTTCCAAATAAAAGGCACCTAATCCACTCTCTTCCAGCTTTTGTCATTACTATCAGAAGCCAACATTTAGGTATTTACTTTGAAGCAAATGCAGACTGCTCTTAGCCCTGTTTTCCTGCAACTGAATAGAACAGAAATAATGGCCTGAATTTGATTATGAAGCTCGATCCACCATTAGTTATCACTGATGGTGCTTCCTTGGCAGCTTTCCTTGGAAACTATTTGTTTTCTCCTCAGGGTTTGGCCCTTAGTTGGCTATTATGTAATTTGAAACAATCCTTTACTCTTGTCTCATTTGCTTTCATACATTGCAGGCTCATTTGAAGCTGACCTTGAAAAGAGGACTGTGACAAACCTACACATGCACTAATGAAAATCAGCAGCTATTGGATTTTATGTTAACATGTAACATGTTTTGAGTTTGCCTTCAGTTACTAAACTCAAGAGCAAATCTTAAAATGATGATGGAAAGCAATATTAAAGCAGGCCTGTACATTTGAAGTTGAAAACCCGATGGGCATGCTCCCTTGATTGAGAAATTTATTTATCTTATTATTTTACATGTAGTTTGTGGTTTCTTTCAACTATGAGTCCCTGATTTACTTTCATACAATGCTGTTCTATGCTGAATTCTAGTAGAAAAGTTTGCTTATATATTGTAAATCATAAAAAAGTGGTATGATTTGTACATGCATGCTAAAGCGACATATAAAAAACAACAACTATAAACAGTACTGTTACTGTATAAACAGTATTCAGGTCAATTCTTGTCAGTTGGTTTTAGTTCAATGTCTCATCAATAAATCACCCAGGGCCAGAGACAGCTCTCACTTGCCCTACATATTCATGGTTGAATTAAACTTTGTAACAGTGATGAGTTCTGATGAGGACAATGAAGTATATATTTTATCCCTATGACCTATCTAGGTCAGCTCAGTTTGTATACTACACCTGAACATGTACTTCTGTCCCCCATAGCTGCAAACAGTAGAATTTGTCCATCAAAACTATTCTGCGTTGCACAGTGTCGTGTACTACGTTGTGAATTATTTAGAACAGCTGGAGGTGTCTGAGACAGCACCCAGAAGGATTTTCTAGGGATACTGGTATATATTTTCTAGTTCAGAACCAAGACCACTCTCTCATTTGCATGCAAAAACTCAACCAACCAACCTATGAGTCTTCAAAGCCAGTCTCCCAGGTAACGGAGCAGCTCCAGACTTTACATCTTATCATCACTGACTGGACTCTTGATCATGCTACTAGCTACTAGCTTCGGAAGAGTTGTACATATTGGACTTTTTTAGGCGACAGGAATAACATTTGAACTCCTAAATTGAGTTATATTTCTCTTTTGTGAAAATTATTGATGGTCTTATCTCAGTATATCTTTCATATCAACAAATATAAAAAATGACAGTAGAATAAATTATAGACACTTTTCCTTGTTTCAATCACAAATTTATTGGAAAAAAGAAACACTAATGTGCGTCATAAGATATACTCAAGCTCCAATAATAAGACATAAATAAGACATAATATACAGTATATATAATTCATTTCATCAAAGAAAGACATATACATCTGTTGCCCATGTGGCAACAACCAGCTTTACAAATATTTACATCTTTGTGTTTCAGCATTCTGTCTACATCTCAATTAGCGTATCAACACAGTTTATTAAAAAATTGTTGCAACCTCTAATTCATTTGCCACTGTTACAATATTTGGACCTCCAACACCAACCGCTCGCTGCTGCTGAGGGAAGTAGGAAGGGAGGGTCCCGGCCCTAGAGAAGGTCTGCGTGGCGCTCCTATATTTGGGATGATTTGTGCCGTATCCAGAGTCTTTCCAGGACTGGGGGAAGGCACGAGGACTGTTGAAGACTGGCGCCGGGGAAAAGCTTATTGTGTACGCACTGTCTCCGGTGGCTCTGAAGCTCTGGGTTGGTATTACGCAGTAAGTGGATTGCCAATCCTCAGATAAGGTGTTAGCAGCATTGGATGAACCTGAAATTGAAGGGGAACAAATACTTAATTATGGAGGACAAAGGTTACGTTACATCACACATCACACATAAAATCAGTATAGATGTTATGTTACAGCCATTTATCACTAATATAATTGAGGTGATTTTTTTTTATTTTTATTGGATGGTGTGTAATCTCAAAACACTCACTCTTTGGCCCAGGCTGGAAGGTGCTGAAGTTCTTCTTGCCTCCATCCCCGCTGATATCTGAGTCACTGTCATTGAAGTCACTGTCCCCTTTGCCACTGTCCTTCACGCTCAACTGGTCAGCGATCCCAATGCCACTGCGAATACAATCAACACATATGAGCCACCGCTGTAGTTTGATTATTGATGTTGTCTTTTTTCCACTTATGAGGCCAGTCTGTTGCTCCCCCTCCATGCCCACTCCACAGGCACGCCACAGTTCAACGTATGCACAGTGCATGTTAAGTACCCTCTGTGCAGACAGTGTTGACTGCGAATAAAGCATGTCCAATCAGAGAGAGAAAACATTTACATTCAGTAGTGTTCTTACCTCACTTGCAAGCAGTATTTGTCACTTTGCCACACAGATGTTGGCTGGAAATGCTTGGAGGGCAGGAACATCTAAGAGAACAAACAAAACGACAGCAGGGAGCTTAGTTTCCATTTCTGGCACTGAGATCAAGGCAGCCCTTGGGAACATCACATGCATATTTAAAATATTTGGGGGGGAAATACTGCAGAGGTTGACTCACCTTTGTCTCCGAGTCCCCGCTCCTCTCCTCGTACAGGCAGGCATCGTCCAGGGATGAAGCAGTCCTCTCATGGAAGAAGCCTCCTTGACCACTATATGTGTTTGGTTCTGTTGAGCCGAGCATGGGAATGGGCCTGCTGTCAAACAGGCTGCGAGACACTTCTCTCTTGGAGCCGTGGTGTGTCTCCTCGCGGTTGAGCTTGCACGTGACAACAACAATGACTATTGCAATCAGCAATAATGCACAACCCCCACTGAGCATAATGATGACAATTAGTGAGCCATCCAAGCTGGAGTTTTCGTCACTTGACCGTAACACAATGACAACTTGGTCTTCAGAGGGCTCTGTGTCTGAAACGACAAACCTAATGGTGGCACTACTAGAGAGGGGGGACCTGCCACTGTCACTCACAGCTATTTTCATTTCTAATACGTCTCCAATGTCAGCTGCCAGCCATTGTTTTAAAGCAATCTCTCCGGTGTCTTTGTTCATTGTGAAAAGCTTTGGGTCGCCTTGCACAATTCGGTAGGAGAGCTCACCATTCACTCCCTCGTCCTCATCTTCAGCCGTGACGCGAAGGGCCAGATACCCCACAGGTGCGTTGTAAGGCAGAGGGATGTCAGCAGAGTCATTCTGAAGGACGGGGAACGTGAAGTATGGATAATTGTCATTTTGATCAACAACTCTGATCCTGATTGTTGATGTGCTTGACTGTGGAGGGGAACCTTTGTCTTCTGCTTGGATGATAAATTCAATCTGCGGAAGAGTCTCGTAATCAAAAGATCTCAAAGTGTACAACGATCCTGAGAGTGGATCTACAGAAACATAGGTGGACATCGGGGCTCCTGATACCACAGAATCGATGAGTTTGTACGAGACTTTGGCGTTCTTCCCCATGTCAGGGTCACGGGCCACAACAGTGGTGACATATGACCCCGGGATGTTATTTTCCATGACTGAAACTTCATAGACCTGCTTACTGAAGAGAGGGGCGTTGTCGTTCTCGTCTGTCACGCGGATAGTATACTGTCTGACCGTTTTGAAGGGTGGACTCCCGAGGTCTTCTGCCACCACGGTCAGGTTATACTCCGGGATCCTCTCTCTGTCCAAGGTGGTCGTCGTGACAATCATGAACGTGTCCCCGTAGGCCTCCTGCAGCTTGAAATGCTCGTGCCCGTGCAGGCTGCTGCGCACGTAGCCATTGGAGCCAGAGTCGCTGTCCGAGGTGCTGATGAGAGCCACGAAGCTCTCCGCGGCCGCGGCCTCCGTGATGTACGCGAC
>OMLI01030493.1:3310-13328 GCA_900302605.1 Rondeletia loricata | reverse complement strand
ATTAGAAGGAGCCCATTCCTTTGTTAATTTAAATGGGTGCATGCATCATGCTTTGCAGGAGCCCGCCGATCAGAGCATTAAGGAATGGGGAACACTGCCCAGAGGTGTTTTTAATAGCACAGCAGGGCTCCTAATGTAAAGAGGTTTAATCCCCCTGCGTTTCTGGACCCAGGCTCTGTGTGTGTGTGTGCGTGTGCGTGTGCGTGTGTGTGTGTGTGTATCTTTGGATGTTGCTGCTGTGCATATTTGAAGTCTTAATGTAAAGTGCCTGTTTTTTGGTGTTTTTAATTTAAGTTCGTTTTTTAAACCCTTTCTTCTATATCAACAAAACATGTTGGCTGTTTTCTAACTGTTTTGTGAACTAGAAAGGTTTTTTAAACACCAGAAAGTATAGAAAACGCTAGGCCTTTTGCCTTTCATACACAGTCCCATAGATGACTCTTTATCGTAGTGTACTGTCTTGAGAGAGAGAGAGAGACAGAGAGAGAGAGAGAGAGACACGATAGATGTTGATTTAATATTGCTATTGGTATGCAGTGGTCAACTTTGTACCTCCAAGGATACAGAGGGTGAAAATGAATTGAAATGTTCAGAGCTTTTCATACCGACAGTCAAGGGAGGAAAGGAAGGAGAGAGCGAGAGTAGAGAAAGGGTGGGAGAGATGGAGTAATGAGGGGAGGGGCAGTAATAGAGGGTCAGTCTGGCACAGCTGTTCTACATGACATGGCTCATAGAACCTCAATTGACAAAATGTACCAAGCCTGAACACACACACACACACACAAGCGCGCACACACACTGACAGTGACCAAATAGACTTTGCCATGAAGCTAACCATTGGTAATAAAACACTTAACACACAATGTTGTTTCCCTCCTCTGCACACATGAATTATTGTCTCCTTTGTGTGAAAAGATGTACACGCACACAGTTTACAAGTGCCATGCTATGGGCACGCAGATGGCATGTACCTCAAGGACTGGGAGAAAGCCTCAGTCAATGTACACATTCATCATGTAGTTTGTAAATGTAAACATTGACTGGTTGATGACATCAACTTGATGTACAGTATGCGTCAAAACATGTTTGCTTTTCACAATCAGGCATGTCACTTTAAAGGATCTACCATAACTCCATAAAGCCAATGACCTGTTAATAAGTCTGTACTCTGTCAGCAAACACTAGACAGTCCTAATATGATTCAGTTATTCATCAAAAGACTTAAAGCTGGAATCCGGGACCTTTTTTCCAGTAATAAATAGTTATTTTATCCATTTGGACAGTCAGGTCAGGTCACCAATTGGCAGTATTACCATGGTTGGAGACACTCTCCATAGACCGCTATTGAAAATTTTGACCGGGTAGGACGAACGTCTGCTAACTATCCAACTAACGTTAGCCAACACAGGTTAGCCAAGTACCGCTAGCTACTGTAGTTAGCATACTAGCCTACTAGCTTACATTGAAAATAATGTTTGGCCAACCTGACTGATTTGCTAGCGATACACTATAGGCTGCTGTTACTGTCAAGTCACAATATTTACACCATCATAAGCGATGTTATTATCTCATTTCATTACAAAAGTTACAATCATTGAAAGTCAAATTACCTGTTCCGGGGCTGCCATTTTTACTAGGGTGGGAACTGTTTACTGGTGAGCTGATAGCACACCTTCTTTGATAATATAATTCATAATATAATATTTCTGTGGTTGTTTGGTTGTAGTCCGAGCATTTCCCGCCAGTGGGGGAGACAAATCGGGGAAATCCTGGATTTCATCTTTAAGATGCAGAGCCATAGGGCTGTAGAGCGCACATGGGTGCACAGGTGGCACGAAGCTCTAGAACTCAGAGAGAGCCTTACTGTGATTAGCGTTTTCCACCACATTAACTGGTTGACCATTATTGACCAGTCAGTGTATACGTTTTCCCACCTTCAACAGAACATGGAGATATAGAAATTGATTGGGATACCTCTTTGAAGTTTTCTTTGTATATACAGTAATTTCTCTTCCATTCATGCTTTCATTGTTTGAATCACTGGATTTGTTGACCCAAGGAGACACACTTTATCATCTTTGTCGTCTGAGGTTAACTTGACAGTCAATTATCGCTCAATGCTGCCACAAAAGCGAGGGCAAAGAGTGAAGCATGTTGCCTTGAGATCTTTATGCAGACATTAAAGTCTTCATGTAAGAAAGGTGCTTAACGGTTGACCTCACTGAGCCCAGGCTCTTCAAAATAATGTAGTAGCTGTATAATGTCATTTAATTTTATTGATATCAGAAGTGGGCAAGTAGATAAAAGTTGCCACTTGCTCTTATCAATGAACACACCTTTCAGATATAAATGTTCACATCTACTGTACATTGATTCCAGTTTCCAGTTTTGTTCTACAACCTTGTAGTGAATGGTGCAATGTTTTGCTTGGTAGCAGTGATGTAGTTCTCAAGACCAGTCTTGGTTTCATCCCTGCTAGTTTGGTTCAGTCTTGACTTGGGCCCGGACATGGGTGTCACATTTCTTCCATTTTCTAAGCCCCTTCTATTGTCTTTTTTAATGTAATCCCTCTCCTGCCAATGACTGTCTGAATATTAAAAAAACCTGACCAGATAGGAATTGGTTGAAGGTTTTCTTTTGTAGGACTAGCTAGGTTGGCAACTTTCGATGGCATGAACCAAGCGCAAACCATCAGATACAGAATGCCGTCAAGTTACCTATACAAAAATGTACTATATCAGCTATCCTGTATTACACTAAACAAACTTTTACTGAATTAGGCTGTCAAGGAAAGGAAATAAGAAAATATTTGTTCTAATCTTGGTTTCAGTCTATACTGCCTTTACTCCGGATCATGACTCAGTCTGGGACAGGTTTTTGTCTTGTCTTATTCCCATGACCCATGTTATATGTCATGCTCTCTCTGTCTTTTACTTTACTTCCCAAAAAGCAGAAGTGACAAAAATGTTAATGTTCATGCACCCATAAGCTGATAATTTCACGTTTTCTTTGTCTCTGCTCATCTGTATCTCTGACTCTGGTCTTCTGTCTTCTTGCTGTTGTCTCTGCTACTTGCTCATGGCCTTGATATCCACCTCTTTATTTGTCCTTTCCTTTGTCCTGTTCTCTATAAGTGTGCATACAAGGTGATGATGCTCTAAAACAGTTCAGAATCATTATTCCCAAAGTATGAACTTGCAAGGACGTTAACGAGTTTGCACATAACTTTGACAAACTGGCCAAGAATGCCCTCATTGTCCTCTCACTTTCTATCTCCAAGCCTGCCCCCATATTGAAGCTAGCAGTTATTTTGTCTTGTGTCATTGTGTCCCTCCAATAAAAGGTTCAGGTGCACTTCCTTAACCGAGGAGACTGTACAATCGTCTTTTGCATGCCTAAAATCCCTCATCAAGGTCGGCTTTTCTTAGCAAATACATGTCTGAATTACCAATTTTTAGTTTTCTGGTATATCTGTTCTTATTACAGAGTTCACTGGTTTTATTTTCTAGGGATTCTTTGTCATCTGTGTAATTGAATGGATTAATAGATTTAATATTTCATTAATGTGTTCGTTTTCGCAGAGTAAAATTTAACTTTTGGTCTTCCCCTCTTCCTTTCCAGGATCCTCCTGTTCTTCCTGTCGGTCAGTTCAGTGAGAAGTTTGTTCACTTCATCACTCAGTGGTGAGTCCATTGCCATTACAATGCAGTAATAACAGTAACAATACATGTTGTTTCAGAGAGACAGACACCAAAATGATTTCAATTAAAAATCACCTTTGATGGATTTTGAGTGTAGGTTTTATCTATCTTTATTGGGTGTTGACATTCTAGAGCATTTGTTTGCGGTTCTAGTATTACTAGCTTAATATGTAATATAATATAGCACAGCAACCATCTGAGCCCCACGGAGCCAGAACAAACTATTAGAAAGACCACAGACTATATTTGACATAGATTAATCAAATTATTCTAGATGAATTAAGGATATGATGGTACACAATGGGATGGATTGAAGTGTGCATTTGCTTGCATGTGCGTTTGCGTGCGCGTGCGCTTGTGTGTGTGTGTGCGTGTGCGTGTGCGTGTGCGTGTGTGTGTGTGTGTGTTAATGGGCTGTGGTTGTAATGGTTTTAGCTGTGATGTTCAGTGCTGCTCAGCGTGAATATAAAGCTATTTTTACCAGGAGTGGCTGATTTATCTAGTGCAACAGGACAAAGACAATGTTTACCCTGCCTTTGACCCTGATTAGTTAGCCTCTTGTAACCTATACAGTTACACAAACATCTACATATACACACCCATAAACATGCAAGTGGCATGTGTGTATGTGTGTGTCAGTGTGTGTGAATGCGGCGAGTGCTCACTAGCTGACTATGCCAGCTGTTGTTTACCCCACATCCCTGCCTTATTTACTCAAGCAGGGCACCTCTCTCTCAGGACAGAGAGAGGTACGGGTGCCCTACCCAGCCTTGGTGCAGGGCTGGCACTAGCATCTCCCAGGCTATTCTTAGAGGGTCATGCCTCACTCGCTGTGATACATCACCCAGTAACATGACTAACTCCAGACGGGCCCCAGCACTAATCCCTCAAAGTCCCCTATGTAGGTCGTTTTGACAGATAGGGCACATATACACTCCATGGAAGAGACACACGCGCGCACTCAGAGACACACAGACGCATAAATCCACCTGGTGATCTCTTTACACAACTGATGCATTTTTTGTGCTCAGAGAAATGAGAAATATTAATTAAAAGATGCTGTGTGAAGTTGTTGCACTGTGTGGTTGGATGGTGTTCTAAATGATGATATTGCCGGAGAATATGTTTTAGTGTTTGTTGTCCGTCAAGGCTTCTCTTCTGGTTTTTTGGGGCATGAAAGGAGTTGTTGTAAGCCACATCTTGAATACTTCATTGTAAATTAATATTATGCCTTTGAAGTTTTTACAAAAACATCTCTTGTGCATTTATAAACACTGTTTGAGTAGTGGCTGGATAAAGACAGCTTGTATCTCTTTTTTTCAGTATGAAGCGGCACCCCAAAGAGAGGCCTGCCCCTAATAACCTCATGGTAAGTTAAACCAAGCCTTCCCTTAAAAAGTTCCAAGGACCACAAAATAATAAATTTTAATAACTGTGTACAGAGAGTGGTCATATTCATGCATTTCAATAAAAATTCCAATTAAAGATCATTTTATTATCTCCGTTGCCCTTGGAATATACAATTTTATTTTTTCAAAATGATTGAGGTTTTTTCGGGTCAAAGTCTGCATTGCAATGTGGAAACAACAATAATGAACTTGTTGCTACCAATGAAAGATGTCAGAGAAAGGTCAGACAGAAACCTTGAGGTAGGATTGGGACCTACTTCAGCTCTGTAATTCATTCAGTTCATTGCATTGGTGCCAATCTGAATGAATCTGAATGTATAAGAGTCCAAGAATTCTAGTTCACAAGTTTTAAAGACTAATGGGAATTTGAGCAAGGGACAAAGGAAATCATTATTCTGTCTGTCTGTCTGTCTGTCTGTCTGTCTGTCTGCATGGGTATGAACATGTGTGCCCAACACCATGTAGACTTGTGATTTTCACATCTTACTCTACAGAACATAGTTCATCCTCAAAGAAAACCCAGAAGTTTGGCTCCACCTAAATGACCTAGTGTCTTGTCTACAAAGTAGAGAGACATGGACATTATTAATAAAACTCACTGGCAGGGTTAGTGTTACATTATGGGCTGAGACCATGATGGTGTTTTCTTATTCATAAATACGAATTACTGGGTCAGTTTAACCATTTGCCTTTTTGTAGCACCACCACTCCCTTTTGGTAATTTGCATGTTCCCTATAAGCAATTCAAAAAAGCAGGTGCAGCACTTGTCATCCCTTAGCATAAAGATTAGTTATTTGTATGTTGATTTAACAGTTTTCCCTATTTTATGGCTTGCGTGCCATTATTACTACCCGTTCAGGCTACATTAGCTAGCCTCTGACAGGATGTAGCTGGGAGGTAGATTTTGATTGGTCCTCACTGAAATATTGAAATTTGTTATTGGATGGGAAATAGAACCTTATAGTACCAAGCTGAAATGTACTGTCTGAGATAGAACTGTATATCTTTTTAAATATTTAACCCCAAATGGTTCTTTTTTGTTGTTGTAAAATAACACCACACAAGCATTAAGTAACATTCAAAGATTTTGAATACCATATCTGGATAACAAAAAACCCAGATAGAACCTTATAATTCCAAGCTCGCGATTGTTTGAGTTATACAAAGAACAGAAGTGAAAATAAAGAATGCATTCAAGGAGGACTGTGGCCTGTGTCCATTTCACAGCATATATTAAAGGGAAAATCCACCCTAAAACACTTTAACTCTGTTAAAAAACAGCTATTGGCGATGTACCTTGCATTTCTCTGCCCATTTTGTTGTTTGGTGGTGTATTTTTCTTATTTCCATGGATAACTGGCCAAACGTAGATGACGTGATGTCACATCACGATATTTCCATCGCAGCTTCAATGGAGTTTAATAGCAGACAATTTTTCAGTTATCTAAAACATCAACAGTAAACGTCGGTTCTGGTGTCAACCACTCAGAATCAAGATCAAGGGCTTCTTTCTAGACTCACCATTTTGCACAGACATTCAACGATCTATGCAATCACAGCCCCGGTAAATGTATTAACAAGTTCAAATGACCAAGCCGTAGATTTTTTTGCACCAAAACGCTGTTACGGTTGAGTTTTATGAATAACGCCCATAGACTCTACAGTCCACAAAGTTCCAGCTCTCCCTTTCAGCGTGTCTGCCTGAGCCACACCACATGCCTCCTTCTCAGTGTGGACTTGATGGTTTTCTCTGATCTGGCGTTAGCACACAAGGCCACAGCAATTTGCACAAGCTGCCTTTTAAGAGTTGCAACACGCTCTGGTTTCTGTCTCAGGACCAAGGACAGCGACAGTTAGGTCCACAGAGAGAGGAGGGGTGTGGGTGTGGGATTGTGTTGTGAGGAGGGGTTGGAGGGTGTAAATGCAGAGCTGCTAACAGATTATATGTTCTCAGTCTCATGCCAGAAAGGAGGAGTGAAGGGGAAAGTTAGCTGGACAGTTAAAGGGAATTCATGTCTCAAAAAAAAAGAGGTTCACTTGAGGGAAAATAACATCCACTATTTCTTTTTGGGCAGTTCAGTATGTTTGTTTTTTTGTGGTTTGCTGCAAAACAAAATTGTGACTTGTTCACACTTCTTTGAACACAACTCCCATTGTTTTTGATGAGTTATAACACCAACCATTCGTACCTATTCAAAACTGTGTATTCAACTGTTGGAAGGGAAATTCTATTTAGTGTAATACGGCATTCTATTCTACATCAATTTCCCAGCGAATGGACAAACGTCTGAATGCCCAATCCACACATCTTGTAGACTGCTCATGTATTCATGCCCTGAAGGAGAAAAAGTATGAATAGTTAGAGAGCGAATCATGTTTTTTGTTTGTTTTTTCGTTCTGACAATCAACTTTGCCGGGAAGCATCAATGTTGCCATGATCTTGCTTTGCTTTTATCACTATACAGTATTTATCTTCCTCCCTTTTCAACGACATGCTCATTTTCTCTCCTTCCTCTGTACTGTTTTTGATGGAAACGCTCAGGGTCATCTGAGCTCACATGGCGGCATTTTTCATCAGTGTTCCTGATTATTGCTGATCTCTTTGTTTCTTTTCCCTCTTCTTCCTTCACTTTCCTTCTCATCCCTTCTTTCTCAAACTCGCTCTTGCTGTCCTTTCTACCTCTTTCTCTTCTCCCCCCTTCCCTCCATCCATCGTATCATTCCTCCACTTGTGTTTTTGGTCTCGCTCTTCCTGTAGGTCTGCCCATGATGAGCTGAGATATAAGGTCATGGACGCCTGGCTTTGTGGCACCAGCCTCCTGATTGTCTTTCTCTCTCCTCCTCATTCCTTCATCCGTCCCTACCTCTCTCTCTCCACCTCCCCATTCCCCCAGCCTCCTGCGTACATATTAAAAGTCTGTACCTATTCTATCTGTATGTTAATGCACCTAGCCACAGCTGGAAATTCCTCCCCCCTTTTTCTCCTCTCCCTCTGCTTCACTGAAAGTGCCACCAATCGCTAATAGTTTTTATCTTTGCAACTCATTCCTCCTGGAAAGTAATGCCGGAAACTACACACTCAAGTAGACGCTGAGCATATTATGTTATTTTATGAGCGTACCCCCCTCACCCACTAGCTCACTGGTTAGCTCATCAGGTTTCAGCGTGTGGTTTCTCTAATCATTGGTATTGCTGTTATTGACGTCATTATTGTCACTGGGGTTTGATCCTATTAGACGTTCTTTTAGGGCTGCTGGGATACCGGATCACATTTTATTGTGACATAAATTATATAACCTGGTATATAATCTCTTTAGTTTCCTTATTTTGATACATTTCTAATTTACAGTTACATATTACAGCGGGCTTTTAGATTTTGTTGATTTGTTTTTCCTCATCCATGTCTTGGCTACTCGTCAAGTTGGTTGGTTTGTGAAGTTTCTCAAGCTAGTCTGACTTAAATCCAAAAATATTGGAAGGACAATCCCGATGGCATACCTGATGGCCTGAACACCTGTTGAGAAGCCTAGGTTAACGTTACAAGCAGTAAGGATTCTCCTTCCATCAGTTTTAGACTAGCTTGATAAAACTTTACAAACTAGTGGACTTGAAGAGCTGCCAATAGGTGCCAAATAACAAAATCCAAAAATGCCTTCTAATATATGACTGCAAGTTAGAAATGTATCACAAAAATATGCATCATAACACAGACATACCTATCTAGATAATTATAAAGTTGAGAATTCTGTCTTTACAGTGTTAACAGTCCAGGATGTAGGTATAAAGGGACTAGTGCAGATCATTTAAGTGTTGCAGTTTTAATAAAGTAACGTAATATGTGAATGAACCTGAAGCAAAATATAATGAAATAGAAAATTCCTCCTTGCCCCCTGTCATTTCCACTGCATTCCATCAGGCAATAACGAGTGGATAGTTTGCATCAGAAGGCAGTTATAATACTAAACTGCTCAATAATTTGTAAGTGCTTACTTTGTTATTCTGAAACCATGCTGTATGGAGACATAAAGAATTGATTTAGTGTCATAATATTATAGGTTATTCAGATATTTAGTCAGTATTGATATATTTGTCTATAAGGAAACAATTTATAATAATGAAGTTATATATTTATAGTGAAATTAGCCGTTTATTAAAGTGTAATTTATATGACTGCTGGGCCTACTTTTGACAAACCTGCAAGCATTCCTGTCAACTCTTTGTAAGTTCATTCCTGCAAAAGCCAGAGACCAGCCACATCGGCTGATAGTCATAGCTGGGGGGCATAATCATACAGAAACTTCATCATACTGTACATGTACAAACGTAATTATATCATTATATAAAATTTGATGTATAACTTTCAGAATCCGTCATGTTGTTTCTTGTCACAGCTGCTCATTTGGTCCACATAAGCACTGAATTCTCAGATATAGCCTGCAGTCAGACCTGTACATCATATACATCAGTTTGACTTTGGGACTTGCTCCTCAACACAGAACAGAATAAAATTACTAAATGGGAAATGGGCCTACTTACCTGTAAATATCTGAATAATCTACTACATTTTTTACACTAACTAACAGATCATTTATGTCTCTTTACAGTATGGTTTCAGAATAACGAACCAGTAAGGACTTAGATTATTGAGTCATTTATGATTATAAGTGCCTTCTGATGCAACATATCCATTCCTTATTGTCTCATTTAAGTTTCTTTACATGTAATCAGTAATTCCTAGTAAACTTAAGTTATTTACTATAATATCTGTTTCCTTACCTTTATTTATTGCACATTACTGTGCCCTTATTGTGAGGTTAGTGATCAATTTCAGGTTAATGAGCTGTAACGGCGGTAAATTAGTGGCGTGTAAATTGATACCTCACCAAAAACAATTAACACCCATGGAA
>OMLI01030488.1:0-11155 GCA_900302605.1 Rondeletia loricata | reverse complement strand
CTTACCGGTCTCAGTATGCTCTCCTGTGAAATGTATCACAATCCGAACATTTTTATGTGCTTGGCATGGCTTGGACAGAAGCATTCCCCTGGCGCTTGTTTTCGCTTTTGCTCCCGTGGAGGACTATGCGGCGGGGCGGTGTTTACAAAACTGTATCTAGGTGAGCAGTCTGCGTTTGTTTACCTGCAGCAACATAGGCTACTATATACTGAGACCGGTAAGAATACACCCTGAGCTTCCCGTATCGGAAAAGCACATTTATCGTAGTTTTTCCAAAGCATTTACGATTGCCCCATAGACTTCTATTGTAGCCCAGTGAGAGCCTGCAGGAAAGCTGTAAAAAGCTCAATACTGAACCGATCAGTGAAATTATGGTCTATGTGTCAGGTTCATGGTAGACAGTCCACAAATAGGTCCCTAAGGTCCAAAATAGCGAACTTATCCTTTAAAGAGTAACTAAACCCCAAAAACACTTTTTGCAGCTGAAACCCGAAGTATTTGGGTATTTGGTAGTGTTGTTGATGGATTCAGGTTAAAATCTTGACATTTTAGTGCAAAGTTGTTGGATCCTACAGATGGTGTTATAAATACGGTAAGCATGGCGACTGCTCTCTACAGGTTGAAGACCGGCTATTGCAATTGTATTTTGCTATTGGCTGATCGTGGTGCCAGGTGAAGTAGGGTGCCAGCTTTCGTCAGCAAGCAAACACCCTATCACGGCCACAGTTCGTTTTACCGAGGTATCTGGCAACTCCCCCTATAAAAGCAGATTGTGGCACCAGCTGCCTCGTGCCAACGGCTCGAACTGGAACGGCTCTGGACCACCGAGGTCTTGGCCAACAGTGGGTGACTCCGGAGACGAGAAGTCCTCCACTTCAAATGAAATTTCTGTCGCAAATGTATTGGCGCTGCTATCGGACTCTTTGTCGCTCATAGCCGTATAGATAACCTAGATAGCTAATCTTTATGTGTGTGTGTGTGTTTGTGTTGGGGGTGGGGGGCTTGCGGGGAGGGGGCATGGAGGAGTGACTGGGCATGTCTTAGCCCTGCCCATATTGATGCTTTTTTTTTCACGGTCTGGAGGCATTTTTTTAATTTTCAGAGTAGACACACTTCAGCCAAAACTCTGCCGTTTAGTTCCGCTTTAAAGAAGTGATTAAAAGATAACACTGATTTGCCAGCTTAAGAATGATTTTGGGTTCTTTGCATATGGCCTGACCACACCCACTCCCCGACTCTTTCCCCCGGCTCTCTCCTCAGAGTGACTCAGGTCTACCTGGCCATAGATGACCGCCTCACTTCCCTCAAGACGGACACCTTCAGCAAGACACGAGAGGAGAAGATGGAGGACCTGTTTGCTCAGAAAGACGTAGGTTCCCATCTCTCAATACGTCTTATCTCTGTGTGAACAGTTGTGATAGGATTGTGTTTCTGTGTGTAGATGGAAGAGGCAGAGCTGCGGAGCTGGATCGAGAAGCTTCAGGCGCGACTGCAGGCCTGCGGTCTGGACTCCCCTCAGCAGCTCCAGGCTGTTCTGGAGTCAGTGGTGATGAAGAAACAGAGCCTGTGTGAGACTCTACAGTCCTGGAATAGCAGGTCAGACTCACTGCTGAGTTCTTATCCTGTTGCCTATTGGTGGCTGGGTGGTTCTGGTTCTGTGGTGATTGGACAGTGTTCTAAAGAACTCTTGGTTTAATGTTATTCTGTCACAGACAATTACACAATTTGCCTTATTCACACGGCGGCCATATTTTATATATGTCACCAGACCTTGGATTTTTTTTTTTAAATGTACACAATTTCGCCATTTTTAAAAATCTACTTCGCTGTCATATGCCGTAAATCAAATATGGCCACCATGTGAATAAGGCAAGTTGCACAATACCTGAATGTTACTGGAAGTTAAATAAATACTTACTTACCTACCTCAGTTTTCTCAAAGCTAGCTAAAGCTGCAAGCTCTGCTAACAGACCATTTGATAAAAGACGCCTACTTGATATGGATAATACCATATTACAATGGTTTACCGCATATCACTGACAAACTTTTTATTTCATACAATGTCAGCATTATTGGCAATATCTATTTAGTAGCCAAACGAAGCCAAACTATTTAGTAGCCAGCTGTGGTAGGCTAGGGGTTGGTTGGTGACTGGGATACATATTGGATACATCTCTCAGTAGCTCTTTCATTTGGTATGATGTCATTGACTCTGTCTGTCTGTCTGTCTGTCTGTCTGTCTGACCAACCCCCAGGCTCCAGGACTTGTTCCAGCAGGAGAAAGGCAGGAAGCGTCTGTCTGTCCCTCCCAGCCCAGGCAGGCACAGACAGACCACCACAGACGACAGTAAGGTTAGTAGCATCATATGTTTCTGCCCCTGGGAAAAACTGATGGCAGAGTAACCTATCTTCATTTGATTGATCTATTCAGTCTTGTATTCCATCATCTGTAAAATGGCAAGAGGTTGATCTATGCCATGCGATGCACATATATGTATGTCTATGCACATACTGTACATCTCTAAAGTTAATATATTTGGAAGGAGTATGGTTTTTTTACTATGCATGTCTACATGCCAATACCCTTCCTGTTCATATTTGTGGCCCTCGGTAGACCGTTAATGTGAATATGAGCACGTTTTGCACATCGTGTATGTATTCTCTAATTTCCCTCTATTGTTTTTCTTCATATTGTTATATTACTCTCATTTGTCATTGCATATATAGACATTTTTATGATTTTACGTATTTCATACTGTACATATTTCACATTATTTTTGTCTCAGTAAGTTCTACTGCTATTTTGCACACTTTCGTAATGCTGTAATCCATACTTTTATGTTCTCTCATCCATACATTTCTACTCAGTAAGTTTTAGGGTTGAAATTGTTGATTGAGTATGCTTACATAACCTTTGTTCTTATTCTTATTTATATTCTATTTTTATTTGCTGTAACCTATTACTATCTGCCGAGTTTCTCCACAGGGATCATTCAAGTTTAATCTCATTTTAAGTCATGATAATGTAGACTTTTTTTTATTTTTTATTGATAGACGAGTGCCCTGGATTCCTCTCCTCGTAACCCCTCTCCTGTGGTGCTGAACGGTGAGAAAGGTGAGTTGGCTGGCCCAAACCTAAATCGGTCTTGATTTACTGTTTGAATGAAAGTGATTGTGACCCTGATTGTGGTTTGTGTGTCTACATGTTTTGATTGACAGAGGACCGCCACCTCAGCACCCTCCTGTCAGGCTCCTCCTCCTTGCTGCCGTCGCCAGGGGAACCGGGTGCTGAACCAATCACCTCTGGCCCCTCCTTCCCCGACCAGGACTCTGTCAGCATCCCAGAAGGTACACACACAATTATACACTCGCACACAAACTCTTGCTTGCAGCTTGTCTCTTTGATCTTACCTCTGCTTTCCAAACTCTGTGTTCCCCTGTTGTCAGATGTATTTGACGGACACCTGCTGGGCTCCAATGACAGCCAGGTGAAGGAGAAGTCCACCATGAAGGCCATCCTGGCCAACTTCCTGCCCGGCAACAGCTACAACCCCATCCCCTTCCCTTTGTAAGAAGTACTCTCATTCTGAACCTCACACTCTTGAGTTATTGTCTTTTGGTCTGTTTTCAAAAAAACAAGACACCAGTGGTGCATCACACCAACCACAGGATGCTTAGTACTAATTATCAAAGTGATGTAAGGAATGCACTAAAAAAGTGACTACTTTGGTTAACTACAGTCTGTATACAGTATCAGCTTTGATAGTTTGTCTCTGACTGTGATGTGATGTGTGTTGCCAGTGACCCAGACAAGCATTATCTAATGTACGAACATGAACGGGTGCCCATCGCGGTGTGTGAGAGAGAGCCGAGCTCCATCATAGCCTTCGCTCTCAGGTAACCTCCTCCCTCTGTCTCTGCTCAGCACTCCAGTCATATGGCCATATAACTATCCATATCTAATTTCTAAAACATGATGTTATTGTGTTGTTTCTCACCCTCTAGCTGCAAGGAGTATAAGACAGCCCTGGAAGACCTGTCCAAGGCATCAAAGTCAGGAGGGGATGAGACTCCACAGACCAGCAGGTAAGCAGGGTTCCCACCGGTCATGGAATTCTGAGAGGTGTATTCCAGACAGGGAAAGTCAGGGAACTTGGATACATTCTCTGGGGAAGTCAGGGAATTTCAGAGAATTTTACAAATGGGTCACTTTACCATAATGTATTTTGTTTTTTAGATGGTGGTTTTCAGCTTTTTTTATCAACAGCAAGCCCATCTGTAGAAACCAGACTGTTTAGACGTTTTCTGAGCTGAAAAACAACAGTAACAAACCATGGAAATGCCTGCATATTGGTCTCAATCATCTCTTTTTTCTTTGTAGTGCTGGAGAGAGTTGGGCTAAGAGCAGCCCTGCCAGGCCCAACGAGTCAGCCTCATCCCAGCTCGGCCGCAGCAGCATGGAGGCTGATCCCCTCAGTAGGTGTCCTGGGCCAATGGTCACATAACACCTTATTCAGTAAAGAATGAAGACATTAAGATGTTAACCTTAAAGTAAAATACTTGACTTTTCTTATTCTAGAATATGTTATTCTTGTTTTGTGCAGAGGAGTCTGACTTGGTAGACAGACAGAAGAAACAGACCGCGAATCCACATATTGAACTACGTGAGTGTTTCTTACTCCCTCACCGTTTATCGCCCCTCGGTCCCTCAGAGGTCTTTCGACTTCTCAAAATATTCTCAAAGATGCAATACAGTACAGTATCACATTGGTTGAACGTAATTTAAATTGCTTTTCTTCAATTCAGTCCCTTTTGGAGTGCATCAGCAAATGCATCAGAGCCTTGCTAACCGTACCCTCTTCTCTTGTTGCGTCCTTGGATGTGTAGAATTCGCCGATGCCAATGCCAAGTTCTATTGCCGGATCTACTATGCCGAGGAATTTCACAAGATGCGTGAGGAGATCATGGAAAGCACAGAGGACGACTTTGTCCGCTCGCTGTCCCACTGTGTCAACTGGCAGGCTCGCGGCGGCAAGTCCGGAGCTGTTTTCTACGCCACAGAAGGTTGTGTCTAATGGCTAACAGATGAACATCGATGCACTCAGAACCAATGACATTAATAAATGCCACAGAATGGTTTGTAGTGTCGTTAGCCAGGCTGGGCAGCAGGGTGGCCTAGTGAGTAGGGAGGCCATTTTTCAACCAGAGGACAAGTATCCACCTTGCTGAAGTGTCCTTGAACAAGACACCGAATCCCTAGCAGCTGTTCTGTAGCTGACCCTGACCTTTGACCTCCATGTGGAGGCGGACAAGCGAAAAGAGAATTTACCATTATTATTATTATTGTTGTTATTACTAAATCTTTAAATGTGATACTGATGGTTGATGAATAACTTTGTGTGTACAAAAATGTCACACTCCAGTTTCTGAAAGCTAGGATGTATAAATAGTCTGCTTTTTTGCTTTACCTCAAGCCTTTCAGTGGTTTGATAAAAATAAGGTGTAGTCTTGATAACGGGGAACTTTCCCCTCTGCCTGTGTCCTGCCAGATGACCGGTTCATCCTGAAGCAGATGCCCAGACTGGAGGTCCAGTCTTTCCTGGACTTTGCTCCCCACTACTTCACCTACATCACTGGAGCTGTGCAGCAGAAGGTACGGATAGAAAAGAATGGTTTCCAGCTGTAATGCATGGAGCTTTTGGTGTTGCATTTTATTTGGGGTTTGCTGCATAAGCCCAAGTAAAAACTGCCATATTTGTACCACAGCGGCCCACTGCGCTGGCGAAGATCCTGGGTGTTTACCGGATCGGCTACAAGAATTCCCAGAACAACACAGAGAAGAAACTGGACCTGCTTGTAATGGAGAACCTTTTCTATGGACGCAAGATGGCTCAGGTTAGACTCACTTACAGCTGGAGTGTCAGCATTGTCACTGTACTGTCACTGTAGTTAAATAAATCTACAAAGCGTTGGAAGTTACAAAACACGTTTGTGAGTAAGAGGCAAAATCTTGAGGATCATCATACTTGATATTTGGCAGGAATGATGATTTTAATGCAGGTTGTCTGCTTGTCCTGAAAAGTCTTAAATGTCTTAGATAATATCTTAATTCATGGTCTCAAATAAAATAAAATAAAATAAAGCATTTTAAGTCTTGAATTGAATTTTAGAGGTCTTAAAAATTTTGTTTGTTGGTCCGCTTTTTTTCCAGAGAGAAATCAGCCCAGTCACAGACTTAAGGCTTTCATTTTCATGTATATTTCAGTTGTGAAATTGGTCTTATATATTTCATTCTAACTAGCATTAAAACATCTTAAGTCTTGAATTGAAGTTGATGAAACTTTCAGACACCCTGTAGTGTCCTTTACTTCCTATTTTGACCTGTCTTCTGTCCAGGTGTTTGACCTGAAAGGTTCCTTGAGAAACCGCAACGTGAAGACGGACTCGGGGAAGGAGAGCTGCGAGGTGGTTCTGCTGGATGAGAACCTTCTGAAGCTGATCCACGACAACCCGCTGTACATCCGGGCCCACTGCAAGGCCATCCTCCGAGCTGCCATACACAGCGATGCCTATTTCCTCTCCAGCCACCTCATCATCGACTACTCCCTGCTGGTGGGGCGGGATGATGCTACCGATCAGCTCGTGGTCGGGATTATAGGTGAGAGGAGGAGGATGCATTGATCGCTGCTGTAGGGGAGACACATAATTCAACAACCTCATAACAATTGTGGTGATTGTCAGTCTAAAAATGCAGTAGTTTTTAAGTTGACATTTTTTAGATGCCAGGTTCCCCCCCCTCCAACAGCAGCGATATGCTCTATGTAGAGGATGTAATGCTTCATAACCATACACAGCACTGTCACTCTGCAGTGGCTCAGGAGGTAGAGTCCTCGCCGGAAGGTTGGTGGTTTGAGTCCAGCTCCTCCTGGGGGAAAATCTGTCGTAGTGTCCTTGAGCAAGACACCTAACTCGAATTGCTCCCGTTGAGCAGGTTGGCTGCCTCCGCCAACAGTGTGTGAATGGGTGAATGTGAGGCATACTGTAAGTGCTTTGGCTAGCTTAATAGCTGATAAAAGCGCTATATAAATGAAGTCCAGGCATTTACCATTCTTTTCCCTTTCATGTATTATACACTCATTGAGAACTATCACACTAACAGCCTCCACTTGTTGAAAATAGATTCATGATCTGAGAATTTTTGTGGTGATGCCAAGATGTCTTTACAGCTCTTTTCCTGCAATTTACAGATTACATCAGGACATTTACATGGGACAAGAAACTGGAGATGGTCGTCAAATCCACTGGGATCCTGGGAGGACAAGGTAACTTCATCTTCCAGACTCACACTGTTCTCCACATCCTGTTTATTACAGCTGTCTCATCTATATTTCAATACATAGGACATCTTTAGGAATCCAATTTAGGAAAATTGTTTAGTTACTTTAGTTAGTTACACATACAAAATGATCAAATACAGAAAGAAGAGAATGTTTTAGATTGTGAGATAAAAAAGTGTTTCGCTTCTAAAGAAAAAAAAAAATCAAGAACACAACTGCATAATATAAACTTAATTATTAAAATAGCCCTGGTCAAAATCTATAGCTGTGATGCACTGGGGTCTTTTTACTTATTACTTAGCTTTAATATTGTGATCACGGAGGTGTGTGTTTGTTTGTGTCACCAGGGAAGATGCCCACGGTGGTTTCTCCTGAGCTGTACAGAGCTCGCTTCTGTGAGGCCATGGACAAGTACTTCCTCATGGTGCCTGACCACTGGACTGGCCTGGGCATCAACTGCTGAGAGGCCTGGAGCTGTTGCAGTGTATGCATGTCCAAGCACACAAATATAAACAGACTCCCTGCACACAGAAATCAATTTCCTGGACAAAGGCCTCAGTACGTGATCATTTTTCAACCCCTTTGGGAACCACAAGCACACTGGACTTTGTAAATGTTTGAATATTATGCAAACAAAAGTATGGCCAGTGTACAGCTCAGTATCATTCCGTAGTAACGGTGCCATTCTGCCATCGCAGGATTATTCCAACTATTGAATATCTGTTTTTATCACTGGGGTCACATTTCAGTATTGTGAACTTATTTATCCCCCTCTGGAATCATGATGTGTTTTCATAGAGGGTATGTTATTTTATTAGTGCCATGAGTCCAACTGTTCCAAGAGGACCCACAGTGAGAAACGCACTGGAAAAAGCAAACAATCCTGCTGTTAGTTTGGTGAACAAACTAAATCATGTAATTTAAAGTTTGTAAATGTACAGAGATTATGTAACTATTAAAAGATTATTAACACTGCTTTGTGAAAGCTTTCAACTGCCATTCTTTCCCTGTGGTAATAAGTCAAATAAATAATCACATGTAGAGGGGGACATAAACAGAACGACGTGCAAAACCCCAAGCTTCTCTTTGATGAATGGATGAGGGAAAGGCCCTTGCCAACTGTGTACCAAATATTTGGATGACCATATGAGGCTATTAAAGCTGTAGAATTTCCCTGCCTTCAATGAAAATAAATCTTATTTTCCCCCCTCTACTGGAGTGTTTTGTCAGTATGTAGGCTTTATAAAGTCTACAGTACTAGTAGCCCAATAACTATTTGCTTGTGAGCAAAAACACTGGAAAATTGCCTGTATCAAGATTGTACAAACCAGCCCCTATTATTAGGTACAGTAGCAAGATTATGTGAATTGATTGGGAGGATAAGGTAAAGAAATCCCCATAAGAATACATACCTGTAAAAAGTATCAGTGCTTGTTTCACTGCACAAGATGAATTATATTATGGAGAATTAAATGAACATCCAGTTTATCTGTTATGTTTTGGGGGTTCAGAAGGGAAAAAAAACAGCACATCAGTAACTTAAAACAGATTTTTGTAATTGTACAATTCATATAAAACAAAGGGTAGCTGACAAACAGCCCTCAGCGTTTCATACTGCATCAGGAACTGGTATGAAAATCATCAGACACACGACGATAGCGATTGTCAGGACTGGTGAAGCTCATTCTCTGGTAGAGTAATACTGGCAGACATCCAATCTCTCTCAGCAGACCGTCAGCTCAGGGACAGTAGAGGCAGACTAACACTGTGCTCAACAAGGTGTGTGCTTATCAGGCGGGTCACCTCCATTCCAAACTAACAGGCTAATTGGGTTCACAATGTAAAATCAAACCAATAATATACACCTTTTATCCATTCTGAAAGATAACTAAACAAAAACATTCGTTTGTTATTCATCTTTTCATTGTTTTGACTGGTTTGGAATGGAGGTGTCCCTGTCTTGTTCAGGGTCTTCTGTAATGGAGATTTTTACATACAAGGCTGTGCTTTACAACACTATATACAAAAAGCAGTTCATCTTCATATAGTCACCCAAGGTTACACACTCGCACACGCACCCACACACAAGCACACCTTGCCTTTAGGAGTAAAAGCATTGGTGCGAGATACTATTTTTGCAGGATTTTCGGTCCATTCATTAACAGGTCTGCAGAATGGTCCCTCATTTGGAGCAAACTCTTCACATACTTTTTCATTCAATGTAACATAACCTCTCACATTATGCTCAACCTAAACACACACAAAACTATAAGATTCGCATCCACTATCAGAGGATATGTTGTAAAAGAAATCGACAAATTAAAATGGAATAGACATCTAACAAGGCACTGGACAAGTTTGAGACACTGGCACATAGCTGGTAGGTAGACAAACAGTAGTAGATGGGGAAAGAAGGGATGAAGGGAGAACCAAGAAAGAGCGAGTGGTCAAGGCCCTGTGTTATTTTACATTTAAGTGCTGGCAGTATTTGTACCATCATGTCATAGTTAATAAATACCATGCTGAAGTGGGGAGACCCCTATTGACCTAGAAGAGCTTTTCCTCATTTCACTGGAGTGTCTGGTAGCCTGGGAAACTCCACAAATGTGGTTGTTTGACTTCTCTTTGTATGGAAACCTTGGGCTTGCAGGATTAGAAACCTAAG
This sequence comes from Rondeletia loricata, assembly GCA_900302605.1. Classification (NCBI taxonomy): domain Eukaryota; kingdom Metazoa; phylum Chordata; class Actinopteri; order Beryciformes; family Rondeletiidae; genus Rondeletia; species Rondeletia loricata. The sequence goes on along the minus strand of OMLI01030488.1, from coordinate 1,152 downwards.
TGTTCCCCAAGGTGGGAAAAAGGTGTCAATTTTAGGCTAAAAACATTTAAACAAGTCACCACTAGCTACTTCGGGCTACAACGTGTGCAGTCATGTACTGTAGGTAGGGATGAACATGGTGACAAACCAGTACAGGAGGCCATGCCACAAAGCAGTCCAATTAGTAAGACATTTCTAGATTCCCAGTATAGAATGTATAGATCTTAGTTCGTTTTGAATCCCAGCCTGTGTTCATCAATGTGTCCTACCCTGTTTCCTGGAATGTGTCCTGGTCAATATTTCTACTATTCGACATCTCATGATGACTGTACACTTCACACAGGCCAAGAAGTGAATTCCAGATTTGTGCTTTAGTCGTTCAGTGGGCAATCGTTGCAAGTGCTACGTACCTCTTCATGTTAACACCCTGCCACAACAATGACCCTTCAGTACATGTTCAGTATTTATGTGTGGAAGTCAAATATTTGGTACATCAACTAGCCAAAATCATAAAAAAGGTTAAGATTATACTTAGCTTTCTTAATGGTCCACTTCGTTTTGTACAAACAGTTAAAAATGGCTTTTGTTTAAGACAAGAAGACAAGTCTCAGAGGCTACTTTCTACGCCATGCAGAGACTGAGTACCGAGGTTGGTTTGGATTTAAGCACCCGTGAGTGGAAAGAACCATAGTGTAAGTTCAACACAAGCATGCAGACCCGAACCATAACTGTGCTGCGCTGGCCCAGATCGAATTCTTCTTTTTTTTATATTTTCAGCCGCAGTTCCAGGGAGCAACTAATATGGCTGCTTTAACCAGTCCAGGGGCCTCACTTATCAAACAGTCAGTGTTGCCAACTCCTCAGTAAGGAAAGTCGCTATTGGCTGTCCTAAAAGTCGCTAGAAGTCGCTAAATGACGTCATCACCTAATTTGCATAATGGGCCATGTGCATGTAATTGTAATGGACGCTGTAGGAGAGAGGAATAAAGTCGTGGGAGAGATAAAAAGTGAGTAAAAAACACCCTAAATATGTTTAGAACTACAAATGAACTTTCTTCTGTCGATTCTTGTTTTTTTTAATGTCACAATTCCAACCCTCCTCCTTTATCCAGGCTTGGGACCGGCAAAAGTGACCCAAAAGAGAATTTTTAAAAAATTGTTTTCGTTTATAGT
>OMLI01030486.1:2451-12466 GCA_900302605.1 Rondeletia loricata | reverse complement strand
GGGTGTATGAAAAACATTAACCCTCGATGCACTGCTGAGTTTTGACAGATCCCTGCTCCGGGGCTCCTGAATTTATGAGCCATTACTCCTGCCGGCCCGGGATCTAGTTGGTGCATTATGTTCCATGTCACCTGCCATTAGTCTAGCGGTGACTGACGTCCATTGAGAAAGCCAGCTCTCTCCGACACTGGCCAGCTGATAGGGCAGCATGGCATGGCTGGACTGGGATAGCCACATTGTTGTTTTGTTTCCAGGCCCACTCTCTTTTTCTTGTGCATCTAGCTCAGTTCATGCCCGCAATGATCAGGGGACAATGCTACAACCCCAAACCCCTCAACAGCAGCCATTGTACTCTACAGTAAGCTCCAGCTGGCCTGTTTCTATTTTGTTTTTTTAGGACACTATGGACTTGGGTACCTCTATGAGAAGGATTTAGCCTAGACTGTTTGGAGAGTAATACGAACCATATGTAGGGAATTCTGAAATACGCATAATAATGTTAGTGTTATACTTCCAATGTATGTGTAAATCTGGTATTATCAATGGAGCTTGATTTGGTATGTTTGATATTGTGGTAGTGCACTGCTTTACTTGGATGCTTTACAATCTGAAACACTCATCTATCTTGTTTCATGTACATCAGTAAAAATAACACACAGGATGTTAATGAAGCATCAAAAAGGTGGAATCTGAGAATTATGGATTGTGTCGTACTAGCCATGTCAACCAACACAAAACATCCAAATAACAGCAAAGTCTGCAAAACATCAACTTTGCCCAGTGTTACAAGACCTCACAAAATGTCACAATTTCCCCTTAGCTGTGAATTTAGATACAACTGATGGTTTTCTATATTCACAAAGCCACAGTGCCACAGTAATGGACCGCTGACCCCTCCTAACCTGTCTTTCCTCATTAGCCTCCAGTCTAAACAGCCATTAGATGTGATGACGAAGGTTAATAACGGTATTCAGTCCCCTCTGTTGTTGTTTACACATTTGTTAGGGAAGGTCAATGTATTGAAGGCCCCTGGATATGGGGGCATGCGTGACAAAACGCTGGCAAATAATATGTGTGGCCTTGATGTTCCATTAAATGATCGATTCTGCCAGCTTGGAGAGGGAGGAGGGGGGTGGGGGGCAAATGCTCAGGGACTACGAAAAGGTCAGTTTCTGTTAGTTCATCGGTACAGTGATTAATAAATCAATAAGAGCCGGGAAGAGGCACAGGGAACCAAATGATTCCAGTGAGTTTGTGTCCTCCACACTGGCTCTGGCCAGTCAGCCCAGAGCCCCGACTCCTCTTCAGAGCTGAATTAGAAGCGGCTGCATGGCTGAATAAGTCGCCACCACATGTCAGCGCTGCTCTGCCAAAACATGAATTCTTTATCTCTCCTCCTTTCTCTTCCTCTCTCATCTATTAAAATGCAGTCAGTGGTGCTCCTTACAGGAAGTCACAGGAGGCGTGTAATTTGTATTGTTTAGTTTTTGATTCATTATGCATATGGTCTAATAGCAGGCTCAGACCTTTGAAGAGCTACAATAGGTCACTGGGGATGTCAAAAGGTTAAAGTGTGAGAGTATGTGATAGCTCAGGGGGCAATGGGACTGTGGACAGTGACCGCTCATGAAGAAAAGCTAAGGACAAAAAACTAGAGCAAATGGAGACTAGAAAAAAGTTTGGATTTAAACACAACGTTTGAAATGAAAACATGGGATGGTAATTATAGGTCAAAATAGAGACTATAGGGGAGAACGGGGTAAAATGAGCCATATTTTTGCATTTTGTGCTACTACAGCACAATAAATGTGTATTAATTTCAAACGTATTGTTACATATATTTAAGGGTTTTGGGTATCCATTGAAATTAAAATATTTTCTGTAGCTAAAATAGTTTCACAAGTACGACTCATTAAAATGGTTTTGCCCCAGGGCTAGTGGCACATTTTACTCCACAACCAACATTTTGACAAAACTGCTTCATTCAGCAACTCAGGCCCACATGTAAGCTAACTACTGTACCTTGTAAAGCCTTCAATTAATATATAATAAAGCCTCAAATGTATCTACTTCCATTTAGATACAAGAATCATAACATCTTTACCATGATGAAATCACTTGACTACAAAATTCCTATTTATTGACCTGGCTCTCTTACCACTTTCTCGATCATACATTCAGGGAAATTAATTCCTTATCACCTAAATCTGTGATTACATGGATCATTCTGTGTTTGGTTGCCTAGAAACAAGGGGCGGCTCGATCACAGGTTCAACTTAACCCATTCTCCCCAATGTGGAAGGGATTTCAAAAGGAAATAATATTTTCTGGCCTAATATGGGCTAGTATGGTAAAGGCCTCTCTACATCAATCTATCACTCTCTACATCAAGTATATCACTTTGATCTACCAAAATAAATAATCTAAGAGAGGGAAAATATCCATATTTGTTGTGCATGTGTATTGTGGTTTGTTGACACATTTCCAAATACAATTAACGTTATTCCCAACAGGGCTGAGCTGGTAAATGCTAATCCACAATTAATTTCAAAAAACTGAATGGAATTAAAAATACAACACACACAGTGGCCCCCTGCACATACCTGCTTCCCTCATTACAAACCCATTCATTTAATGGAATTGGGATTGTTTGATTGGGCCTTGCCTTTCTTGACATTTCCTGCTGTTGATGCAGACAGCAGAAGCTTTCATACGAGCTGAACCGAGAAAACTAATAAACAGCTTAATTACAGAAACCAAGTGTCACATGTATAGAGGGACGCTGCAATTTGTCATCATGGTGTTTGTTCATTAGCAAATTGCTCACCTTTGCGAGAAGCATTGCAGTTGCTGCCTCAGCCATAAGGGGGCACTAACGCCCCATGCCACAAAGTTGAGTTGTGTCCAGTGGAGCCTATGTATTTAGGTGAGGGAACAGAGATGGTTGGCACATGTTTATCGTATAATGTATCAGTGTATGTTTGAGTGGATTTCAAACATTTCCCTTGGAGGCATCTCTTTTCAATGTCCTGCTCTGTGCAGGGCAGGGATGAGATGATGCCTCCCAGCAGGTTCTGGGGTAATGAAGGGGAACTGCACACACACCTACCCGCTCTCTCTCTCGCGCACACACGCACACACACACGCACGCACGCACGCACGCACACACGCACACACGCACACACACACACACACAAATATATTTGCACAAGTATGCAGGCACACACTCATGTACTGTATGTGCACACACAATTGTTGTACTAATGGTTTTCTTATGAGCCTTTGGATAAAAGAAGTGATTGAATTCACTGGGGAACAGGGAGGCAACTTGGCGGGAATAAAGAATAGAACTGACAACAATAAAATACAACCCATCAGTTTTTGTCCTTAAACTTGCACACATAACGTTGTTTGTAGTTATATGTAAAACACACACTAGTATAGATAATCCAAAAATGAACACCAGGAATTGTTATGAAAAATTAATAACAATCAGTCTTATCTGTAATGCAAGGTGAGTTGGGCAACACAAGCACATACATGTACTCGTGCACTCAGATAAGGTGCTTCTCTCCATGTCTCTAAAAGGCAACAGCCCACCTGATTATGGGTTGCTTGATGTTTGAACATGTGTTAAAGACATGCATTATACTCTACCTCTTTTCTCTGTCGGTTGCATTTTACCATAATGCGTGCTGCAGCAAAGCAAGTCATACTCCTTACTCTTTCAGTCGGCCACTGATTTCTGTATATCAAATACAAAAAAGCAACCCAACTGTGGGTGTGTGTGCAGGAGTTGGTGTTACAGTTTGGCCTTCTCTAATTTCCAACCCTGCATGCATATAATTCATGGGGAACATATATGGAAGCATAAATCTTTGTTATTTATGCCTACTATATCTTCCAACTAAATCCAAAAAAGATCACACGCACACTGGACTAATGTTCACCGTTCAAGTAATCACCGTGAAAGTAATCATGCAATAGCCAGTGTTTGGATGACTGTCTGTGAATTTCAGAGTAAGATTAAATTGACATGACACAAGTTAGTCATCTGAAAAGAACATAACTGATTTTTCCACCTGAGTGGATGTGATTATTGATGAGGATTTGCATGCCCATCAGACAGTTCCTTAGTGCGATGTTTCCTTTTACTAGGGTTGGACTGATATATCAGTTTGCTGATATATGGGGCTGATATTGGCCTTTTCTTAAATATTGTTTATTGGCCAGTCATGTCGTCCACCTCTGATATGATGAAGGTCTGGAAAACATGACATTAAATTGTATTTTCTTTGCACATAACATTTATTCACTTAATAATTCAGTTATGTTTTTGTAATCTAACTCTTCATTTAAATGCCTAATGTATCCAGCATTGAATAGGTGTGGTGGGTCACTCTGCCATAAAGAGCTGCTAACCCTAAAATAATTTCATTAGTCTGAGTTTCAGTGGAGAGTTTTAGTGTCCCATGATGGTCTAAATGCTGTTTCAGAGGCTTTTCCACCCTGATGAGAATAAAATTCTGGAGGAAACACTGAATACAGCAATATCAGTATCAGTCTTTACCTGGGCCTCTGAAGGGATGGTGTGTGTTGTCTATTATAGATATAATCTATATACACAAAGACACACACAGGGCTTGTCTGTCAGCCCATTCAACCATCTAGCACAGAGTGATTAATCACAAGAGAAATATCCCTGTCAAAACTGAAGCAGCGGTGGGCAGCGTCTCTGTCTGCCACTGGTCTTTGTCCAGGCCTGATCTCTGTGCAATATCAACTTCAAAGTAATGGCAGCGCTCCCAGTACCTGTTGCCCAAAGGCAAGATCTGTGCTTTACTTCCATCCCATAAATCGATGATCTGGCCACACTGACAGGTTGTTATTAATCCAAGCAGCTTGTTTTATATCATCGTGGATGACATCAAGGCTCAGAGTGGGTAAAATAGGGGTGATAGGGTACATCCTTGCCGTATTCCTTTACGTGTGCAGCCCTGGGAGGAAAGAGCTGCAGTGAGTGATAATGCTGAATGATCGTGGGAGTGGCAAAAGATTCTGCTGACATGGAAAACACTTAATTGTTATTGTGGCGATAACAAGATAAAGTATCTGGTATGATCAGAGGAATGAGACAGATGTGTTTCACCACCTCTCAATGTGACATACAACACATGTCCATGATGCATTGCAACTGAGAATAAATGTGCCAGGAAAAGTTTGGTGAAGCCTGAATGTAATGAAATGCAATATTTGTGAGTAGGGTTTGATTGATATTGGTTTTTCTGATACAGATATTTTCAGACTGAGCAGATATTCAATATCTTAAAATTTGAAATTGTTTTGACCATTTGGCCAACAATATTATTCTTGTCAAGGTGGAAAAGCCTCTGAAACAGCATTGAGACCATCATGGAACACTAAAATTCTCCACTGAAACCCAGACTAATAAAATTATTTTAGGGTTAGCCTTTAAAGGACAACTCCAGTGTGATTGGAGTTTTTGCTCATTTCTTGCATTGCCTTACTGTTTTACATCACTGTAGATTGTTTTTCAGTGCTTTTATCACATTATGAGATATTTGCTATATTTGTTGTTTTTCAAAGCAAATATTTTTAAACAAATGCTGTCTAAATATTACAAGTTACTCCCAGTAAAAAAGAGGGCAGAAGCTGTAATTGTTTAAAATCAAGCTTTAATTTCTGTTTCATTTTACGGATTATAGTTGGTGGGGCCTCGGCCTTGTCTTACACATGTCTTCATCACATTATCTGTAGATTCTGCCATGTTCATTTTCTCCACCTTTGGTCTGCACCAGAGTTCAAATGAGCTTTCACACCACCCCAAACCAAGCGGACTATCCGAGGAAACGAACTCTGGTGCGTTTAAAGCGGACCAAACAGCTCTGGTGTGAATGCGACCTAAGGTCCAATGTGCTTTCAACTTCTTTCCTCCTAAACAACAATATGGTTAATTTACATCATTCAAGCAGTTCAGCTAATTGCCATGTAACCTTTGTAAGCTGGAATGTTAAATCCTTAAATCACCCTGTTAAACGTAAAAAGGTTCTCTCACATCTAAAGCAACTTAATGTGGGGGTTGCCTTCCTTCAAGAGACACATTTGCGTACATTTGACCATTTTCGCTTCAGAGGAGGATGGGTGGGTCAGTCATACCTCTCTAACTTTCATTCTAGGTCTAGAGGGGCAGCAATCCTCATCAATAAGAATATCCCATTTGTCATGTCAATGGTTGAGGCAGACTCCGCAGGCTGTTACATTATTGTAATAGGCAGAATATATAATACACCGGTTATTTTAGCGAATATATATGCCCCAAACGGGGATGACAACACTTTTTCAAAAAAATGTTTTGCTCGGTTACCACATATGGATACACACCACCTTATTCTTGGAGGGGATATGAACTGTGTGCTATCACCTACCCTAGATCGTAGCTCACCAAGGACCATGACCCCATCCAGAGTGACTCTTGCAATCCAGCTGTTTCTTAATACATATGGGATATCAGACACCTGGCTTTTTCGGAATCCTATGTCTAGGAGTTATTCTTTCTTTTCACCTGTTCATAAGACATACTCACGCATAGACTATTTTTTTTTTTAGATAAGAAGCTTCTTGTGATTGTGAATATCAAGCAATAGTAATATCAGACCATGCTCCTTTGTTGATGACTCTACCCTTACCAACCACACACTCTAATCATCGTCCTTGGCGTCTCTACTCATTATTGCTTTCTGATGAAAGTTTTGTCAAATTTATCTCAAACGAAATAACTTTGTTCCTAGAACGTAGTCAGACACCAGGAATGTCTCCCTCAATAATATGGGAATCAATGAAGGCTTACTTAAGGGGGCAAATTATATCATATAGTGCACAGTTCAGGAAAGTTCATAATAAATGCCTTGAGGAATTAAAATTATGCTATCCTAAACCTGGACACAACACTTGCTTTAGCCCCATCAGCAGACCTACTCAAACAACAATTTATACTTCAAACGGAATTTTATCTCTTATCAACCAAACATGCTGAACATTTTATTAATAAAACACGCTATAGGATGTACGAATATGGTGAGAAGACTGGGAAAATTCTTGCTAATCAGTTGCGACAAAAAAGTTTTATTCAAAGTTGTACACTTCAGAATCCCTTGGGAATTATTCTTTGTTTGATTCCTTTTTTGGGAATCTAGATGTCCCCACAGTTGATAGTGAGATTGCAGCTGGCTTGGAAGTAGGGCTGTCACGATATCAAATTTTCACAATACGATTATCATGGCAAAAAATATCACGATAACGATATTATCGCGATATCTATAGCAATCATTTAAAAAAATATGCGATCACTTAAAATGCATCTTTAACTTTATTTTGCTCCAATGTTTGTTTGTTTTCTCTTTAAAAATGGAAAGCAACTGATTACAATGAATTTTTCATGGCAGTCAACAAATAAGATTAATCAGATTATCAACTGAAACAGTCACATGAAGTTAAATAATCCAGCCACGATATATCGTGGCTGGATTATTTACATGATATTAGTATTTTCAGTTTTTAAATATCACGATTATCGCAAAACCGGTATATCGCGACACCCCTACTTGGAAGAGTCATTTTCTATAGTGGAGTTTACGAATGCAGTTAAGTCCATGCAAAGTGGAAAATCCCAGGGACCTGATGGGTTTCCGAGTGAATTTTTTAATAAATTTGCCAATCAAGTCGCCCCCATCTTGCTTTCTGTATTTGAGGAATCCTTTACCTCTGGTTCTCTGCCTCCAACCATGCGACAGGCAGTCATATCCCTTATTCCTAAAAAAGACAAAGATCCTCTGGAATGTAGTTCATTTCGCCCCATCTCCCTGTTGAATGTGGGCAGTAAAATACTCGCCACGATGCTAGCCTGCCGTCTAGAGACAGTTTTACCCTCTATTATATCTGATGATCAGACTGGCTTCATTAAAAATCGTAATTCTTTTTTAATATACGCCGCCTATATAATATTCTCTATAGTCCTGCTCCACTCGACATCCCAGATTTAATAATATCACTTGATGCTGAGAAAGCATTTGATCGAGTGGAGTGGGACTATCTTTTCCACGCTCTCAGTAGATTTGGATTTGGGCCCAACTTTATATCCTGAATCAGGGTTCTCTAATCGTCCCCACTGGCGGCTGTTCGAACTAACAGCAATCTTTCCCCTTACTTCCCTGTCTGCCGTGGCACAAGGCAGGGCTGTCCCTTGTCGGCCCTTTTATTTGCTGTGGCAATTGAACCATTAGCGATTGCGCTGCGGGGGGAGGCCACCGTTAAAGGAATACAGAGAGGAGGTTTGGAACACAAAGTGTCCCTTTATGCTGATGATATGCTTCTATACTTGTCTGACCCCTTAGTTAGCTTGCCAAAAGCACTCAATGTACTAGATTGCTTCTGCAGAATATCTGGCTACAAAGTTAATCTACAGAAAAGCGAACTTATGCCTGTGAATCCTGCAGCCAAATCAATGCCACTCAACTCATTCCCCTTTAAAATAAGTACACATACATTTAAATATTTAGGAATCTGGATCCCACATGATTTTAAGGACCTTTATAAAGCCAATTTCCCCCCATTGATACTTGGTCTGAAACAGGATCTTGAACATTGGGACTTAATACCACTATCGCTAGGAGGAAGAATTAATACAATTAAAATGAATATATTGCCCCCTATTTCCCCTATTTTTTAAACAAAATCTTTTTTTTAATCAATAGACAAGTTGATTTCTAGTTTTATTTGGAATAGAAAAAATCCTCAAATACGTAAGTGAATATTGCAACGTAACCGCCAATACGGTGGGCTGGCTCTCCCTAACCTTCAATTTTATTACTGGGCTAGTGACATAAGGATCATGTTATACTGGATGGATTCATCATTTGATTGCACTGACCCCAAGTTGTTACTACTGGAGAGCCAGTCATGTGGCCCTGCTTCCTTACTTGCTTGCTAAAAATTCCCGCTACCTGAACCTGTATCCAGGTTTACTTCAAACCCGATTGTGAAGCATTCCTTTAAGATCCGGGAGCAGTTTAAATGATATTTTTCACTCAACAATTTCTCAATTCATAGCCCTGTGGTGAGGAATCACATGTTCACCCCATCACTTATGGATGGTGCCTTTGATACTTGGGTTAGCAATGGGCTTACCACAATCAAGGATTTATACATTGATAATAGTTTTATGTCTTTTCTTAAGGTACCATTGGTATAGTTTACTCCTTACTAAATTCGCACAATCTGGAACCTTTGACTTTGGTAAAGACTCAGTGGGAGGAGGACTTTGACACACAAATCCCTGACGAGACTTGGCGTGAGGCTTTGGACCAGATATATTCCTCTTCAATCTGTTTAAGACATGCTATTATCCAGTTTAAGGTTATCCATCGGCTCCATTGGTCTAAAGTAAGGCTAGCAAAATTCATACCAAGTATTGACCCCATGTGTGATCGATGCAAGCAAGCGCCAGCTACTCTTTCACATATGTTTTGGTTGTGCCCAAAACTGAATGGGTTCTGGCGATCAATATTTAAAGTTTTTTCAGAGGTTCTAGAAAGACCCATAGAACCTTCTGCTACTATCGCAATATTCGGAGTAGCCCCACAGGACCTCTCTCTCAGTCGCTTTGGTAAGAATGCGATAGCCTTTGCGACTCTTTTAGCTAGGCGGCTGATACTGCTTAAATGGAAGGAAAAGTTTCCTCCAACATTTAATCTTTGGATTAAGGATCTTATGCACCATCTGACACTAGAGAAAATTCGCTATTCTACGAGAGGTTATGCGCTTAGGTTTTATGCTATTTGGCAACCATTTCTAGATTATGTAGAGAGGACGGACGCTGCTGATATTCTGGTCTTGTGACATGTTGCCCCCCATTTATTCATTATTTGTTCGTTTTTATTTTTTCAATTTCTGAACATTATTTATTAATACTAATATTATTATTTTCTAAGTTACGCTT
>OMLI01030484.1:0-14798 GCA_900302605.1 Rondeletia loricata | reverse complement strand
GCTCACCCCAACCCTATGTGTTGGTAACAATCTCTACTATCTGATGCAAGTACAAATACACAACTCAAAGTGCTGCACTGTGAGTTGTGTATTTGTACTTGCATCAGATAGTAGAGATTGTTACCAACACATAGGGTTGGGGTGAGCAGCATGAGGAATTTATTGCAAATGTCTCAGAGTCCTGTACATCTCAATGCATTTCAATAATCTGGCACCTTTGAGCTGCGCAGTGAACAGCTATGCAAAAGAGGCCGTCATGAATAAATGCATTTTTTAGCATGAGTTTAAAGACATAACAGCGCTGGTCATGATAGAATCATGGCCTGTAAGCGGTAGGATTGCTCCGTACTGAAATTGCTCCCATCTTCACTCCTTTTAAAGTGTGGCAGGATGGGAGGAGAAGGCATAGGCTGTGAATGGAGGGTGGTTGAGTGGTATATGACAGTCAAACATACTTAAGACAAGCGTAATGGTCTTCTGTAAATGTATACATGTGGTGCTTAAAACAGAGCAGAAGGCAGCCTGGCAGGCTGTGAACAAAGCAAGACATGAGTTATGGAGGCCAAGTGTCATTTGTATGTAGCAGCTTCTCTTTCCATAAATCAGAGCAGGAGAGGCGATGCAAAATAACCACATTTCTAATCCCTCTATGGTATTTTGCAATTGTTAAAATGAAATCGCAGGGCAGCAGACTGGATGTTGCATCTTATAACTCAAACCACTCATGCTATCATCAGTGAAATGCATTTTTAAAATCAACTGTCTTGTTATTGTACACACTTATGCCTCCTCATATATTACTAAATATTTCAGAGCATTGGACCTTGCTTTTCTCCCTGGCTGGGCCGTTTCACACATCTCCTACCACTTCTTATATACTTATGAGACTCATCAGTGTGAGCCTTAAGCACTTGCGTAGTTATTGTTTTAGAGGGATAGTTGTGCAAAGGGGAAATAAAACACTTAAAGGCCTGTTATTTCACTAAAATAGCCTTGGAGGCCCAATTTGCTTGGCCTTATACTGCAATTTTATACAGTGTGTTTATACATTTGCAGTTGATGCTACTAAATGCCCATACTTTAATGTAGTAGATGTTTTTTGCTTTAATTAATGCTGTAGTCTTTTGTGACAATATGGATGATGTTTTGAGGCGTAAGTACCCAACCTAATACATTTGTGTTTGGACATTTTGAAGTTCAAAGGTCCTCATTTGAATGTAAATACAGCAATCATGTTTGTACGGTAGACATTTAGACATTAGACATTAAACCTACCAGCTCATGCCGTTGCGAAAGCTGTCTTCAGCCACCCACCCATCTCTCTGATGTATTTCTACACTGTATACAAACATAAAAAATCCATTATGCTCTTCTTCCAGGAGTGGCGCTCAGATGTGCAAAGTGGAAGTGGTAGACGTCCCTTCTAATGCAGTCTCTCCCCGGAGGCCAGGCTGCCACAAGCAATTATTCTTTAAATAATAGCTTTGGTATCGTGGAAATGCTGTCAAATACATGTTGTCAGTGTCGTGTCATCTGCCATGTGCTAGCTAAACTATTATCACATACAATATCCCCTTTGTGATATTTAGTTGACAGGAAGGCTACTTGGAATGGTATTTCAACTAAATACAAGGTTGTTTTAGTCATGTTTTTGTTGCCACAATGACCCGTTTGAGTGCTATGCATCCTTTGAGCAAATTGCATCTTGCACATAGCACTACCTTCTTGCCATCTTGGCACACATTACATTTTCAGGAGACATAAAAAACACTAATATTGTACATGCAGACAAATGTCGGTATTCCACTGTATCCAAACAATGTAGATCAAAGCAGCCATTTTCAAATCACACATTCGGACAAAAACAGAAATAGGGTCATTTTACTTTTGCAAGACACACAGCACAAGAGATCCAGGCATATGATTTTCTCCGTCATGTCGTTCCTTTCTCCTGTTGAAAAGGTCAGCCAGTGCAGAGGTTTCTGAAGCAGTCATTTTCCCATCAGCAGCTGTCAGATGCACCACCCACCTCCCACCAGGATACCTGGGAGGGCTGGCCTCCTCCACAGATGAAAGCCTGTCAGTCAACCAGACCTCCGCTTCTGCTGCAGCCTACTCACTAGCAGTATGAAACGTTCAGTTTGAAAACGCGATGAAGGAAGCTAATTGGGCGCTGGATACCTCGTCTCAGTTTCTTTCTTTCTTTCTTTGTTCTTTGCACTTTCTGATGTAAAGTTTTGGTTGATTTGAAGAACAAACATAACAAGGTGTCATTGTTGCCGAGGCTCAGAGAGAAGAACGCTTGTTGATGTTGAACTTCAGCAGATCGTGGGAGGTGATCTGCAAGAGTGAAGAAAGACCATTGTGATGACTTTGAGACAAAATTTTGCATTTGATCGCAGCCAGCTGTAATTAAATTTTTCTCCTCCTCCTTTTTCTTCACCCTGTCAAAGAAAGCAGCTTCTCTTGGCCACAATCATCACCTCCATTTCACCTTTTCCAGAGCTGCGATCTCACCGCCTCTGTGCAGTCGGATGGCCTGAGCACATCTTACCCTCAGGGGAGAAGAGCCTCGGCTGCGGCTGCTTTTCTTTTCTCTCTGTAACACCTCTCTCTCTCTCTAACAAACTCATAAACATAAAGGGGGTGGACAAAATAAGGGAAACACCTAGCAATATATGAATATGAAGTATGTAATAAGCAGTAGGGCCAGCCTTTCCCTTCAGAACAGCTTCAGTCCTCCTTGGATTCTGTCATCAAGTCCTGAACTGTACAGTTTTTGTTGAGACTGAGTCACAGAGGTGTTGGTTCAATTCTCGGGTCATTTTTGAGGCCGTAGTTTTGTGATGTTTACCAACAGGATAGTTAAGTGTCCATCTATCCCCGTCAGTGAGCTTCCACTTGCCACCTACTGTTCTTCTTTGCTGATGCAGTTTATCTGTTTTTGGTATGCTGTCAGGATTATCCAGACTTGCTACAACAAATAATTTTCCAGTTTTTGTGAGCGATGCTCCTATTTGGTCTCAGTTAGTTGCCTCATGTTGCTTTGAAACCTCCCATGTAAAATCAGTGACTGTCAGACCTCTTTTAAAGCTGACACATACTGCTTATTAGCATTCATCTTCATATGACTCGCCTGTCTAGCTGTATTTGGGATTTGGTTACTTCAAAGTCCTTTTTCATGTGGTGTTTCCATTATTTTTTTTGCCCCCTGTACCTTTTCCTCATTTACTCCATCTCTAGTTGTCACTTTGCGTGTGTGTATCTGTGTGCGAAGCCTGTCATCATCTCACCCGAGTGAAACTGACATGGACATTTATGATCCTTGCCTAAACTCATCACGTCTCGCCCACCAGAGTAAGACTGCTAAAGGAGTCTTCTACCAGGCACATACTGTAGCTTTCTCTACTAACGGGGAAGAGGATGGATGCATACATAAAAAAAAACAGTCACAGACGTCCGCCCACGTGTGCCGACACGCATGGCTCAACACAACACTTTGTGAATAGTGACACTGAATGGATTTGTAAAAAGGAAGGTTCAGGGGAAAAAACAATGGTAAACACTACTTTGGAACAATAACTAATTGAAAATCTTCACATGTCGTCCCCGGGAGATTGAGTGTGCTTTGATGAATACAAACACCATGTGGCAAGTATACAGACAGAAAACCATTCCAGCCACTATGTAGCACACAATGTGTACACAAATTGAAGAATGTTTCAGAGAAAAAAAACAATATAGACAGGTGGCTTTCACATTTAAAGGCCACAAACTGCAGAGGAGCATTCTGAATGATGCAGATGTGATTTGACATGGGATCGGCACACACACATACACACACACACACACACACACAGACAGACAGTCCTCACCACAACAGTGTTTTATCTTGTCAGGACGCATCAACTCTTTCTAGTCGCTCATGAATATTCGGCCCGTTATGGGGGCTGACAGACTGCAGAGAAAGAGTTGGTTTGTGTTTGTGTGCACCCTCATGCTTATTTGAATACAATTCACCATAGATTCACATATCCATCGGGTTCAAGTTCAAGTTCATTTATTTATATAGCCCTTTATCACAAGTATGTCTCAAAGGACTTTACAGAAAATGAGCCAATCTAGATCTAACTGAACAACAAACACAGGGAAGCAGAACAAAGCACAAGACACAATAGACATAGCAAGCCTACCTATTCTACAACGCCTAACCTACCCGGCACCACCAACCTTAGACCCTCGAAGCAAACAAGGAAAAACCTTATTAGGGAAACAAATGGAAGAAACCTTGGGCGGGCCAAGTCAAAGAGGGATCCGCCACCGGGACGGCTGAGCGTGCAATAGGTGCCGGGACAAACAGTGGAATGGACAGTAACATAGGCAGTGACAGCGACATAAGGTCTATTCTTAAGTTGAACGTCTGCCACAACAGAGAGCTATGTGGCCAGAGGAACCCTGCGGATTTTAGTATGTGTGTGTGTGTGTGTGTGTGTGTGTGTGTGTGTGTGTGTGAGTGTGTTGTTGCAACGGACCTAAAGGGACGGTGTCCTTCAGAACTGGTCAGGATTTCTCAAACTGACAGGGTGTTCTGTCTTGAGGGTCGTCCATAAACCGAAACCATAAAGTCGTCAAACCGCTGGCGTTATCCTCATATACTCTTTCCACTCACATCCCTCCTTTTCACACAAATCCTGTTCTGAATGCAGGACAGCTGTGACTGGGAAGGAAGCTGTGGGTTTTTGGAATGGGGCATGTCCTTGTCTCCTGTGTGTGTCACTGGATGACTCACACCTGGGTTTGTATTTCCAAGCCAATAATGTCAGCTCCATCAGGATCAGTGAACTTCCCTAAGATGACTTCGGCACACATCGCCACGTTAGATCTTATACAAGACATGTTTGTTAAAGTGATCATCTGCAAGATTCTTCTTTTTCTTGATTTTGGCGACACCTTTGGTGATAAGCGGTCATTGCTTTGATGTTTTGCACTCAATGTAGGCACTGGACCAACATGTAGATTGTAGACTGCGGCTAATAAACGATAATGAAACTCACCAGTCCAAAAGAAAAAGAGCCACATGTGGATCGCTCCTCATTGTCCCTTCCTATCTTGGAGTGATTTTCATCTTTGGAAGACAATGGCGATGTTCACTGTAGTTTTGGCTCGGAGACGGTCGCTTTCCTCTGAGCGATTAATCTGTTTCTTTTTCCTTGGATTTTCTGTTGGTGAAGTTTGAGTTTCCGTAGGTGGCGCTGTTTTCTTTGTCAGCCATGGTGGCTATCGCTGCTCATGCTCAGCAAGCCCTCAGGAACAGCTCTGGGCTGTGAGGCGATTTTGGCGTAGTGGCCGTGCTCGGAATAATGCACATGTATTTTGGGCTCCGGAAGTAGGAGTCGTAGAAACATTTTTGCCGTATGCTCTGGGTGAGCAGCTTTCGTTGGACTTAATGGGCCGCCATTTTTCTATACCTCATCCATTATTTAATACATCTTCCTCTATTTATTCCAAACAAACCACTGTAGCTGCTGCAGGAAACATAAAATACATCACTTGCGATGCAGAAGTGGGACCTGCAAATGTAAAAGCTTTCATGAACTGGCAATAGGTTGAGTCACTATTGTATGGTATCAATCGACAATAGAGAGTAGCAAAACTGACATTTATTTATATGAGAAAGTTGTGGATTATTACTTTAAGATTAGTTGAGGTTAAAGAGTGAGCACCAGTCAACCAAACATGGCCTATGTTTGGCCTGACAGCTGTTACCAGCTTGAAAATACATTCTGCATCTGCTGAATAAAGCATTTGGCTTCCCACTCAAGGGTATCCTTGTCTCTTACCTGCCATTAAGAAACAGTCATAATGATACGACAATTAGCAGGCTAATTTCAATTTGTGGGCCTTAATATTTATTTTATTTATTTATGTATTTATTTAACAGGGACAATGGACATTTAATTAACTGACCCAGAATTAGCTACAAAGCAACATTTCATCTGCAGTCCCTGGACAGGAGAGATAGCTACAGCAAGCGACCAAGTTTTACAGCCATGTGAAAATACAAAGTACATTTCAATACTATAGAAAACATTACATCATTATTATGAAAAAAAAAAAGAACATAAGAATAGGAAACATATATTAGTTAATAATAATGAATACGTCATTAAGAGCTGACTGTTCGTAATGATCACTGGAGGCAAGCAAACAGAGTGATGTAAATGCCACTATAGAGCGCTCTAATTTAAACCCAGGTATTACACACTCTCCAGTGTAATTAATGAGAGCTGAGGTCATTATATAACATGACACTAAATTGCAATACTGAAGTGACCCCAAATTGATTTGTTAATGGGGTAAATCCCTTGAATATGGTATCTTTCTCCCTGGGTGGCAGTCCGCTTCTTTAACGTTCAAGCAAAGGTAATCTGGTAATCGTCTCTCTCTGCAGTAGCTCTCCTTTGCCTCCTCTGTGGAATCCACAAATTCCACGTCGACTTTAATTGAATATCGATTTGTTTGTTTCACTTATTTTTTTCTTACTCAACCTTCTCAGAAATGTAATTCGATATTTTGCCCCGCATTGACCATACATGTCTAAGAGGTTCATCAGAGGCTGTAGCCCTTGAGGGCCGATTTCATTCTGATGTCAGGGTGGGCTCCATAAACACAGAAGGAACATAAATCACACTTTAGCGTGTTTGAGCATAACATGAGACATTTAATGGAAGTAGAATAGGGTCTGTTGTCGCTGATGCCATTTCTTGTCATATGTTAGTGAGTAATTGCTGGAGAGAAAGCAGGAAAGAGAGAGAGAAGAGTATATTAAAATTCCAATCCTTATGGTCTTGTAATTGTGTCTATTTAAGCTTCATATGATGATTAATGTGAACATGACAAGGTGGCTGTAAAGACCTCTGCGAAAACATTTTCATTAGATTAGATTTACCGTTTTACATTAACAATATCTCACATTCATTTAAAGTGCATTGAATCTATTTGGAGGAGACTGGTTGTGCAATTTCATTTACTACCTAATTGAAATGTATGTAAAGTAGCAAACCTATTCCTATCCATTAATATGTTCATATTAGAAATATCCATTTTGAATCAATCTCATTACTGCACATATGAAAAATGGAATAGACTGGGTAGGGTTAGATTATATGGGGCCGATATTTACCTTTTATAAAAAATCTGATATCGGCCAGTCAGTGTGCTCCACCTCTGATATGATGGATATGATGCAGTTTGGTTGATTGCATATTTATTGTAGAATTGATCAATACTACACTGGTTGTCTATTGGAAGCCCTTAACCTGAATTGATTCTAATGCAAAAAAAAATTACTAGATTCTACATAAGTATGAATTAATATGTTATTATTATTATTATTTGTGGTAGTAGTAGTAGTAGTAATAGTAATTGTAGTAGTAATAGTATTAGAAGTAGTATCCTGGTATTTAATGGAGAGTTTTAGTGTACCATGATGATCTAAATGCTGTTTGAGTCTTTTTCAAGACAAGATTAAAGGGGGAAATACTAAATAATTGTTATTTTATAAATTTCTGGCAGGAAAATTGTAAAATTGTAAGATTTTGAATATCGCTAAAAATATCAGCTATCGGCAGCCTCACTCCAAATGTATCAGTATCGGTATCAGCCCTTAAAAAAACCCTATCAGTCAAACCTTCAGGGAATGTAACTCCTGACAAATTCCTATAACAATGAGCAACACAATCTGCACACAAATCTGCAGACTTATTGTTGCGGAGGCTTTTGAAAGCTCATTATCAGTGTATGCAGTGCTCAGCACCTTGAACAGCTTTTAGTGACCTTAGATGTCTCCACTCACTGTTCCTGCTTTCAGACCTTGGACTGTCAGTGCGGGGCTGCTTCTTATTCCAGGACCTTGGAAAGCTCCACATCCAACTCTGGAGAATTGCTGCTGAAAAGCTCCACTTTTGAATACAGACAAAACTCAAACAGGAAGATGGACACAAGCACGCACGCACACACACACACACGCACGCACTGCTTGACTTGGCAGTTGATGATGCTGACTGTTGATGATGATGGTTTTAATCTCTCCTTAGTATCCCCTTCAACATTAGACATTTTAATTCACCGCAGTGGTACACAATATAGATGGAATCAACGCTCACACCATCCAAACATTGAACTTGAACGTTGAGGGATGATGGAAATAATGTCTCACTGCAAGTTCTAAATGGCTTTGTGTGTAATGGAGCAAATTAGAGTGCAGGTTTTATCACAGCCATGATAGCAGTGGCAGAGCCAGAGAGACTCTTTCAACATAATCATCTGCATCAAGGTTTCATCCCCATGCTTTTTAATCCACTCACATTATTCTTTCATTACTTACTATGCTAGTAGAGGCTTTTGTGTGCTCTCTGTATCCATGACAACTGGAAATATCATGTAAAAAGCACATAGAGAATTAAAATGTCCACATCCACTCCAGTTTGACTTAAAAATAGACTGTTTATGTAGTTTCACTAGATGCTGTCTCGTGAATTAATCATTTTACCTGCCGTTATAAGGAAAATATTGGCGTTAAGTTACAAGCTTACAAGCTTAAATTAAACAGTAAGAGAGAATTGGTAAAATTTTAGTTGTTGCAAGCTGAATACAGCATTTTGTTGTGATTTCCAACTAATCTGCAACCTTGTTTTACACAGCGAAGTGGTTTTGAACTTCTGCACACGTTTTTAATTATCCATGATAAGAGATACCACTGTGGTGAAGAGAAATTCATTCACCGTTTCACAATGCAAATGCAGAGAGGAAAATGTGTCTTGTACCATCTTGAAAGTATTACTTTAATTTGCCTCAGAGTCTGCAGCACCCTGGGGCGACGGCTCTGGCTCCATCAGAGAACGCATGCATCTAAACGCTTCCTTGTAGCAAGGAGCAATTTGTGCACAGTCATGCTGGCAAATTTGTAAATAAATGTGGAGCTCTGGACTGAGACAGGGATGCATTTTCCTTTCTTGAGAGGTGGCATGATAATGCGCGTATGGGGAGGCAGAGGTACTTGATGGTACATCTGTCATTTTGCCATTTACACTGATATCTGGAGAAAATCTGAGCTAGTCTGACATCATGTATCATAGGAACCTTCTGTATATTGCAGTTACATACAACACAGCTATATACCTTATATATTTTGGTATGTAAAATATACATTATTGCATTCCTGATATGTGCAGGGAATAAACTGTTTGCAGATAGCTTTGTGAGATGTTATAAAAGATCAGCAAAGCTCCATTTTTAAACATAAATTCAGTATCCACAGCAGGAAATCAGACATCATGGTGGCAATCTGGCAATGTGAGAAGGCAGCCAATGACCGCTTGAGGACTGTAATTAACTGATTATGCCAAAGGCAGGACACAATTAGAGAGAAAATAATAATAAAACAGAATAACAAATATGTTCAGTTCTCAAACTGCTCCGAGCAAATAATTACTGCTCTTGGTTATAAATGAGTTTTCTCCTTGTTAAATCCTCGCCAGGCCAAATGGGTGAGAGATTGTTTTGACAAGGCAAATAGGGAAAAGACAATTAGGACAGATAGGTTGCTGAGAGGGAAGAGACGACAGGTGGTCACGCAAGAAGCAGGGCATCCACATCGAAAGACGACTGGGAGAGCAACGAGCTCTGTTTGTTGTCTGGCTGGATTTAATCATTCTTAGAGGCAACAGGGCTTAGTGGAACATGCAACCCGATGTGACAGGCACATCTTTTCTGCCTTCATCTCCAAGCTGACACCACTGATATCTGCCTGAAAGAAGATGCATTACAACACTAAGCACCATTATCATTTCAGTAGCCTATCAAGATTCGTGTAAGTATGTAGTTTTGGTCATATTCAAACACAAAACATTGAGGAGTCAAGCGTTGTGTTGAATATTAACATTATTATTAGCATCATTAACCTTTAGCTTTAGGTGGTGGTGAACAGCGTTGTTCTGTTTTAGGATTATATAAAAGAACTACAGTGATTAGTATTACAGACCCAGTAGCAGACATTGCAATACCCATACCAGGTGCTTTCCTCCACATCTCAGCAACATGCTTGACTGGAGAATAACAAGATCTTTTTCTACACTGGTACTCCTCTTTGTGGGCTGGGTTAGTGTTAGATGTTTCAGTTTCTTTCTGATCTTACTGAATGACGCTCTATCTCTCGCCTCCCTCCAGCTCCAGTCTGTTCTCAGACACTAGGCTGGTACATACGGTACAGTCCTCAACATTGCTTTATTCATTCATAACAGACTTCCGGCTGAAATGTTTGAAAGAAATCGAACATAACATAATATATGCTACTACATCATTCCCTAGCCCTGTTGCCAGGCATGGCAGCAGAGTGAGCTCTGGTTTCGGCCAATTAACAGTAAGAGACAAAGTCCTGAGCAGTTTCATGTTGTGATTGGGGCCATGAATTGTTAAATACCCCCGATGCTTTCAACATCTGAGAGAGCTGACAAATGCAACTGCTGCGTCTGCCAGACGTGCGCTAATTTGACTGTCTACAATCAGGGCAGCTCATATTATTGCTATATTGATCTGAGTAAGGAGAGAAATGAGCACACATGCCCAGCTCAGTTAGGCTCCGTTAGCCTGTCTAATGGGGAAGAGTCATGACAGTAGAGAAAACTGAGGAGGACACTGATGAGAATCATTTGGACGTGATTGCACACAACTGGTTATCAGTGACTATAGTAGAAAAAGCTGCATTGCGATGGACGTCAAGATATATGCTTGGTACTACAAATGTCATATGTCATGATTAAGTCACATGCAATCAGATTTAACGGGCTCCAAATATAGCAATTCAAATTCTCCTCTATTTATATGTGATCAAATATGTTTAATGATGTTTAATTTATTGCATTTTCAAAAAATCCAGGCAGTTTTGGACCCCAGTCAATGCATCACAACTGGACTTGGTCTTGATTGGCTCACCACACTAAACAATACTACATTTATTTGCAAAACATCACAAATAACATTATTCTTATCCTGAGCCATGGTATATTTGAAAACCAAATCATGAGAACTATGAAAACTGAATAATATGGGACCCTTAATACATCAAAAGGCATCATTACCATTTCCTCCTCAAAGTCATTTAATGAGAATATTTTGCATGCACAGTCAGGCAATGCACTGAGGAGTTCAAGGAAAGGTTTAGGAGAACATGACTGATCTGGCTTGGTGTGTCAAAATTCTGTCTGATAATATACTAAGATACTGCATATACAACTTAATCCCTGAGCTGTGCTTTCAGCAGGAAATGGATCACATTTGGAGGATTAATCATATATGGTGCTGTAGAGTCATACAGTTGTGAACGGTTGCAAATAATAAAGAGGGTTGCACACAAAACTGCAATTGGACAAGACGCAACTGTGTGATCAGGTGAAAGGAGCATGCCGGCACTGACTGACTCTTGCTAGCTTCTTATTTTTCCTCCTTTCCTCATATTCTTCTATGTCATTACATGAACCCATACCGTTTACCATTACAGTCCATTCACAAATACTCATTTTAGTATTGGGTTGCACTCACTTTGTGGTCACGTTGACTCTAATGCAATTCAAAAGTGCCTCTAAAGTACCTTAAAGAATCTTCAGCTTGGGTATTTCACCACTGCAAAAACTTTCATTGTTGGAATTGTGTTTGTGGAAGAAACATCAGTTAGCAGCAGATCATGAATAATAGTACAGAAGTAAGATGCTAGTTTCCAAAGGGAGGGTGTTAGTTTTGTCTTGAGGGTGTTTGTTTTCTGGAAAGCCAAAAAGACATCTCCAAACATGTAATACACTATTTTAAAGCTCTGAATACAAACTTTAATAATTAATGTAAAACAAACTTTTATGTCCTCCCACAACGAGTCTGTTTTTCTGGTCTTATGGGATATCAACTGCACTCAAAGACAAAATAAAGTATTGTTTAGTCACAAAGTGCATGTTGCTCACTTCATGCCTCTGGGCATTATAACTGAGCAGATATCATGATGTGAGATGCAAATGTTATATTACTCATGCTATCATAAAATATGTATAAAACATCTCATAACTGATTACAGTAACATTCAGAACATTTGGCCTTGAAAAACCTTCCGTATGTTACGGTTACCCTCAAATTACACTGTCCAGAAATAAGGACTCTTAAATCACACACCATCGACCAGTTATTTGATGAAGAGCCAGACAATGTAATAAGAGTTGCAGAATGCTATGTCCATTGAGACATATGCTGGATTTTAAAAGGGGAACCTGAGCACTTTGCTGGTGGCTTGACATCAAATATTTTTTAATCTTTTGTCCTCCAATTGTCCGTTATCAGTTTCAGTGCCAAAATAACCAGTTTCCCAAAAAGCTAAATTCTTAATTGAATGCTCATACACGATATTAAGAGGTGATACAAGACAATGTAAGTGCATCATAATAGTACTTACAAACTATCAATAGAATCAGTGACTTAAGGGTATCGTTGGCTCATAACGGCTACTACTAGCAGTACTACTACAACACTGACAAAAAGGCAACATGGAGAAACATATAAGTCTGCAGGTAGAATGAAGCATTGTATGGTGTACTTACTGTGTTGCCTTGAAAAAACAAGTCAATAATAATCATTCAGCCAATAGTGAAACAAACTGGGGTTGTATTATGTCTGACTGACTCTTGCTAGCTTCTTGTTTGGTCTATTGGTATTCTCATAAATATTCATGACTGAGCGGTGGGCCATCGGGTCAGATGGGTCATCAGAGCAAAACACGATATTCATGATTATCCATCAAGCAGGTCTGTAAAATTATAAATGTTAATTCATCGTTTATATGTCATGGCACCTGACATGGTCATGCAAATCTGAGCTGAAACCTGCACTTGAAATGTTTAGAAGGCTTGTTGTTGCTTTGGAAATATGTATTCTCTTTGGTCTAACCAAATCCAAACAGGAACTTGGACAGATGTGTATGCAAGAGCAGATAGAAGTTTTAATTATACAAACATTTGTCAGAGGCAGAGCTGCTCTGGGGGCAGAAATAATGTCATGAGTTGAGCTAAACCTCAATGGGCGGAGCCAAAGAACCAGAGTTAGGTAACTGGCAAACTTGAATGGCAAAGAAGGAACTCTGGTCAAATGGCTAGATTAGCTTCCTCCTCTCTTACCTCTTGTCTTTTTCACTGGGCTTCAGTTTAATGTTATTTAGCCAGAAAAACTCTGGTTCTTTGGCTCCGCCCACTGAGGTTTATCTCAACCAATGAGATTATTTCTGCCTCCAGAGCAGATCTGCCTCAAATAAATGTTTGTAATAACTAAAACTCCAATCTGCTTGCAAGAATGAAATTTTCTGAGGGGGCACCTCATCTGTTGTAGAGAGATTAGCTTCAACTATAATATGATAACACCGGCCAAGGCGTGACAACACCTGGCTTGAAGGAGCTGATGGAAGAAGGTGTGATAATCACTCATAACACCTATTTTATGAAGTCCAATATACTTCTGGATTCATCTCATTCTACCTCTATTTCTGTACTCAAGGAGGCTTTCAGTGTCAAGGGTGCCTGTCCTGTATGTCCTGCACTCCACTGTAGCCTACAGACTCAATTTGAAATTTGAAATACATACATGCTGATAATATGATGGTACAAAGCTCAATTCTAACTGCAGACTACACTTGGACTTGTTTTTCCATGTTTCCCTGAGCAAATTAACTGTAACAATCCATACAGAACAGCAATAACACTACGGATCGAAATGATCTTGGCCTGCTCTTCCCCACCAACAGCAAGACTCATACTGTACCCTACCTGGCTGCTTGCCTGGTAATGAGAATCCAATACAACCAATCGATATGGCAATAATGGTTCTCTCTGGCCCTCTAATTCTGTAAGAAGTGTACAATATACAAAGGAGGCAGATTTGCCATTAAACAATTAGAAAGAAACAATAAGAGTGTGTGAGGGTGTGTGTGTGTGCGGGTATCCTTGTGTGTGTCCTTGTGCACTGTGAAACCCCTTCAGGGAATTATGATGAGTATATGAGCTGCACGATGAATAGGTTTCATTCATTCACAGAGAGCTGCTCTAACCTGCTGTAACCCACTTTTTGTTAGAAAAACTCTGCTCATTTAAAACAGATGACATGGTCGCTCCATTGACTTCACATCTCTAACAGGCTAAGGAGCATCAATCTCTGAACACGCATTGATGATCTTTTAATTTGCTCCAGCCTTTACAGCCCGTCCCTCCTCTCCACCTCCGCACACAGAGAAATTAAAGGCTGGGCTCGTGCCACGTGAATTCATTATCCATGTCAAAGCCCGTCTTCTCCGTGTTATTTCACTGTTTTAGAGCTGCAGAGCTGTCAAGTTAAGCCTTCATTGTGGAGGGCTAGAGAAGAAGGCTGGCATAATAAGACTGAATGAGAGCTCTATTGCTTAGAAACGGTTTAGCATTATGCCCAAACAATGCCAAAGGATTTAGATACCTTTGTTTCTCATAGGTTGTGTGTGTCGCCCCAAAAAAGTAGCAAAAAGGTCTCAAAGCTGTGATCTATCTGTATTATTTGGTACCAAAGCAGCCTGTGAAATAATTGGGACTCAAGATACCATGTAAGAGTAATCCCCTTTATTTGGTTTAACTCTGTTCTGAAGTAAAGTGGGTAGTCTCTTTTGTACAAAGCCAAGAAGAGGAGAGGAAACATGGATGAGATAGGTGGGCTTAGAAGACTTAGGCCTATTTAGCCTTTCCTGTGAC
>OMLI01030478.1:0-12507 GCA_900302605.1 Rondeletia loricata | reverse complement strand
CCGTGGGAAGGGAAAATATTGGAGGATTTCACTCTGAAGTGCGTTGGCTGTGATGCAAAACAAAGGCTCTATGGCAGATGTTTTGAAGAAAAGGCGTAATTACTATGATGTGTTCTGTAACACTGATTTTTTGGGTGTTATGGTCAAGAGGGGGTCCTTGGAAAAATGTCTCCCTTCTAAGGGGTCCCTCCCTGGCCTGATAAAGTTTGAGAACCCCTGATCTAGTGGCAACACCTAACCTAATCATAGCAGTAGATGCGCAGAATAAAGGCAATAGCAGGCTTAGGTGATTTTATAAGATAATTCAAATGTACATCACAATTGTTATGTATATATATATACATACAGTATAATATGTAATGTATGTACCTGAAACATTAATGCAATAATATTAAAAATATATATTTAAAACAATTTTAATAATAGAAAGTGGCCTAGAACAAGGATAGAAATGGCCAGCACTGACCACAGATCTTGAGGGGAGCCTCAAGCTCCAGCAGGATGGGCTGGCTGAGGAAGATCTCCCTGGATTTGATGCAGAGTCCCCGCACCTCTGCCTCAGTCATCTGGACTATCTTCCCTGGGCGACATCCCCGCACTGCAGAGGAGAGAGAGACATTGTCATTATTATCAATGATT
Organism: Rondeletia loricata; assembly: GCA_900302605.1. Classification (NCBI taxonomy): domain Eukaryota; kingdom Metazoa; phylum Chordata; class Actinopteri; order Beryciformes; family Rondeletiidae; genus Rondeletia; species Rondeletia loricata. The sequence goes on along the minus strand of OMLI01030478.1, from coordinate 11,868 downwards.
GTTATTATCATTATCATTGTTACTGCAGCAGCACTGGCAACCAACAACACCACAATCTTCATCAGTATGAGGCCTTGGTTACATTCATTTGCCACAAAAATCACATCTATACTTACGGCACAACCGTAATGTAATCTCAAAAATCTGTTAACAAGCAGTACTGCTGAGCTGTGTGTGTAGTGCTTCTGTATCTTAATGCAGCTTAGCCTCAGCTACACTTAAGAAATCCCATGCAACAGAGCTACTGCTTGGACTATGAGAGCAGCTTGCTTCTTCAGCACTGGTGTGGGTTCATTGGCTGTGTAGTTGCCTAAGCCTACTTTCTGGCTCTCTGCCATAGTTCAGGGTGCAGATTTATCTTAAAACGATGAACAGAGGAGTGAAAATTGTAGTTGGCTACAGTCAGCCGTCGAAATAGTCAGAGAGATATGCTGAAGCCGAGATTAGAACATGAAAACAGTTTCCTTATTAGGTTACCTTGTGGCTGGAATCTATGACCAAAGTTACGTTCCATTTAGTTTCAAAAATCAGCGGATGAACTGAATTTATGGTACTTATGTTGTGTCTAGTCTACATTAGGATAGCCTGTGTTTCCAAAACACGAAATGTCTTTGACATACAAAGAGGCAAGCCTAGTTTTCTATTGTGTAAATAATTGATTTGCATTTTATTGATTTTATCATGATTACCCTAGGTCTGCCCAAAATATTCTCAATGATGGTAGCCTTTGAGTAATAACACACATGATGTAGCTACAAGTAAAACCGACCTGTGCCAAAGGTAAACATTGGCTAAATGCAAATTAATAAATAATAGGCTGATGATATTAATACATGGATGGCCAGTTTCTCAGCATACACAGCAAATCAAAGCTAATCTTATCATCCATCTATATGCCCTGCCTTACAAATACCCAAGCGCTGTGTATGGCATAAAGCATGAAACTGCAGCAGTAGGGCTCTTCACTCAACAGCAAAGCTACATCCTTTTTATTTATTTAGCCTTTATTTAACCAGGTAAGTTAATTGAGAACCAGTTCTCATTTACAATAACAACCTGGGCCACATGGCAAGAAACTGAGCGAGCTCAGCTTGGTTGCTTAGGCTGCTCGGCTTTAACACTGAAGCCTTCACTGTTAACACTTCTGCAGGCTGGCATTTTTAAAAGCGATTAGGTTCTTAAGACAATTGAGGGGCAAAGGCTAAAATGAAGCAATGACAAGGATTTGCTGCAATCATAAACCAAATCATAGTGTGTGTGTGTGTGTGTGTGTACACGTCTAAAGAAAGCGACATAGTGTTCTATAAGGCTTAACTCCACTGAATAAGCAGTCTCAGACAGACCCTTGTCTTTTCCTCAAGCCAGACATCGAAACATAGGGTAGGTTATTATAATGATGAGATGCAGAATAAAAGCTAACGGCTTTCTAAACTGATGGTGGAAGAAACTCAGAACAGAAGAGAGACTTCCTGCTTCGTCTCTTGAGATGGTACCACTGGGCTTAGCCTCTAAAGGAAAGACAACATCTGAAAACATCAGCCAAATCGATGCACAGACAGGTGGTCAGTAGAAAGTACCCTTTAAGCAGCTATCTAGAGCCAATATAATGCTTTCTTTATTGAGAGGGCACTGGCTCGTTCTTTTATTTTGGCAGTCAAACGAAGGATACAAAGCATTTTTAAAGCCTGGTTCTGGTATCTGTTAAGTTGCAGGGTGCATTTTCTTGGAATGGTTAGATCCACTCAACCATTTAGAACAGGGTTTCTTAGATGTTTTTCTTACAGTGATGCCATTTTACTAGCACAAATTCATAACACATAGACAACTGAAAAAGGAACACATGTGCAACTGGTTTAAAGTAGGAATTGGCATTTTCAATTATTTTCACAAGCTATACTCCTAAATTACTTGTTAATTGAATTAACTAAACGAAATTCCCCTTGTTTCCCATGTGGGTGCAATGGCAATAAATGCAAGCCAACATAATACAGAAGACAAAACCCATCAACCCCCTTGTTTTTCTCCACCTATTCAAATGTTGCAATGTCTTCAACATTTCTCCTATGCTGACAGAGACTAGTGGTAGCTCTCTGTCAGTGGTGGCGTGTGTCTGTGTTTTATTTATTTTGCCACTTAACAGGATATCCACTTACACAAATGTATTTAAAAGGAATGTACATAATTCACAGGCCCTGTGATGTACATTCCTGCCCACTAACACCTACAAACCCAGTGTGGAAATTATATCAGGTTAAATACCTTCACAAAGTAGCTGATAATTCATATTATTTAGCTAGGATGTAGTGACAAATCGTACCTAATGTCAGATGATGGGGTTGGGCATATATTCGTGTTTTAAATTGTGATTCTAATGTAGATCTAGCTCAGTCAAGGGCAGAGGGGACAAACGGGTGATCTCGCGTTATTAAACGAATATTAACTAGGTGATAGACGTGACCTTGGTGCTATGACAGCTGACTCTAGGTTTTGTTTCAAATGTAACGCGACAAAATGACTTTAGATGTGTCGCTGGGTCTCGCGCCCAGCCCGTCTATCTCTGCATAGCAACCATCCAACATTCGGCAAAGAAACGAGCAGAACAAAACGTGAATACGACACGAAACAGACAGTTGAATCTCATCCTAAAGTAAAGCATATGATATTGTCAAATTTGGTTTGAAAAGTAACTTAATACGACGAACGCTAAACAGACAAATGTAGACGTTCACTGCTGACGGACTGTTTATAAACACGGCAAGCTAACGTTAGCCAAACTAGCCGGCGACACAACGTAATATGAGCTAGCTAACCTTAACGCTACTAGCTAACACTGCCTGAATTGAAACATCTTGACAAATTGACCATTTCTGGTTTTGTGAAACAATCGTGGTGGTTGCAGAATCATCTTCAGGCCCGTCTTAATGAAAGTAAAGGGCTAGCTAATTAAACATGAGGGATTATCTAAATGGTTCACCTTCCAGGAGCCGAGAGATGATGCTGTCCACGTTCAATTCGCCCTCCGCCATCTTCAAACTGATGTTAGAACGCTGGCTCGTTCAATTCCCCCGTCAGCCGCCAGGGGGAGCTGTTGTGTTTGTTTACTGCCTAATGGATTATTATGGCCAAAACAGTCATCATGATAGATTGTAATCAGTGATGACCCACTTAAACTCACTTTACCCACCTTTTTATTTGTGGAATAGAGTTTACTCACAGTTTTAGGCTTACATAAATCTATATGATGTACATTCCCAGCATACATCTTAACATTAAGTAATAGCAAACTGATATAAGTTGTGTGAGGATAGGGGTTTTTATGGGGGAAAAGGCATAAATAAGTGCTTTTCTGACAGTATCTTTTAAGTGTAGTTAATAATAGTGGTTGGTTGTCTTATGATGATTACTGACTGGAGGTCATAGTTTACCTGCCTTTTTATTTATCACTGCATCACTGATGATAATGATATAGCTAATACATGTAAAGTGTACTGTGCCCCAAGCAGAGCAGTTTGTGCATGGGTGGTTTGTGTAATTTATGATGCGATGATATATTTCAGGTGTGTCCAAAATAAATACTATTAAGGTGTTATGTTGGTGATTGATTCCCTGCACAAGCAGGCTATATTGTGTCTGGTTGTCTGGACGTTTCACTTTGTCTCACTTGAGCAGTCAGACTAGATTACAGTTTATACTTGAATTTAAAATGTATTCAAAATAAATAAAAAACATTTCTTTGGTTTATTGGAAACTCAACTGTGCAGATTTCTCCATCACCAATGACAGACACATTTTCCTGCAAATTCTCAATCGAAGGCTTTAACATTACCAAAAATTATAAATAAATACAAAACGAATTATCCAAAACAATTTAAGTTTTCATTACCATGCTTTGTTAATGCCAAGTAGTTACGATTGCACATATTCATCACACAACAATGTTTTATGTACTGTTGTTACACCCAGAGGAAGTCTTTGTGGTCCAAGGACAATAATTAAGCTCACTAGTCACAGGAGACATCATGGCATATCATGTAAAATGTGTAAGTGTGTGAAAGAGTGCGACTGCATTATCATCACCACAAACACTACAATATGCTATAAAGTTTTCGTTCCTTTTCCACTCTACAATCAGTTGGAATGTTGGAATGTTGTTTTGTGGGTGTAGTTTGCAAATTCCTCTTTACTACTTGTTTTCCCCGACGGAAAAGGTCAAAGGAACAACAGTCATTCTCGACAGTTCAGTGCAGAAAACTGTGAAAGAGCCAGTGTAAACTAAACTGAATCCACAATAAGTACAGTGCATAGTATTTTAAAACCCAGTGCCCTTCATCTCCACCACATCCTGCATCTTCCTCTTGTTTCTCTTGTCTCTGCAGGAGAGGAGGATCCAGGTGACACCCCAGCCAATCAGAAGACCTGTCACAGCCAGCAAGGCAGCAACCCATACTGGCACATGGTCTGAGCAAGTTGAGGTGAGAGGCGAGGCTGTGCTGTGGGTGGTGGGCGCCGGGGTGGTGGGCGCCGGGGTGGTGGGCAAACTGGGAAAGCTGTTCACCTTTGTGAAGATGTAAGGATGCTCCTGAAACACACAAGGGGAAAGTATAGCGGGCGTTTATTTTTTAAGGGCTAGTCAATACGCAAGAATGGTATAGATAAAACACAGCTGGGTAGGCGGTATTATGCAAGAAATGCTTGTGAGGCAACTTTCTTACCTCAGTGGGGCACTTGATGTTATTTCTGTCATTTCTGAAATTGTTGTATGTCTGCTTTTTATCCACTGGCTCCAACTATAAACAAACCAGAATATATCTTTGCTGAACTTTCAACTGAATTACAATGAGATGGGGTCATTTAGGAAAACCTCAACCAAAAACCTTGCTCTGTCAAACACAGTTAGCCTTTAACTGTCCCCCTTGCCAGACTCACCATGTTATTCCATAGTGCTATGGCCATGTCAGCTTGTCCCCGTTCACTGAAATGGAAACAGTCCTCAGAGAAGTAGGTGACATCAGGTTTCCCCTCCTGAAGGAGAAGGAATACAACATCAGTGTTTGCATGAATGATGTGTTCTGAGGGGATTGGTTTGTCACTGTCCCCAAGTACATGTTTGTGTATGTGTTTGTGCATGGAGGACTTACAGAGTTCAAAGGAACAATGGTGTTTCTAAAAAAGGGTTGCACGACCACAGCAAAGTCCTCTTTGTTGTCATAGCGGCCTCCATACACCAGCTTTTCCGTCTCAATCTGAGATAAATACCCAAAACGCTACTATTATTGAGGCTACTGTAATGACCTTTTCTTATTGCGTTTCAACATGGTTCACTATAATGTTAAATAGTAACATTTTGGTAGGAAGAACACATTTTGGCCTCATTGATCTAGTCCACTAACCTGCAGTTCCCGATTGATCCGTTTGATCTCAGCCAGCTCTGGGGAATCGTCCCCTGGTTGCAGGAAGCACGGGCAAATATTCCTGAGGCGCAAGGGTGAAAATAAACAACAGATTTAGGAAAACACTTTTTTTTAAATGAATGTCCAATCCTCACTCTACCATTTGATGTACTACCTATTGCATAGTTACTACTGTTTTTTCTAACCTTATTAGTGTACTTCTGGACAAACTGGGGCAAACATCGTTGATTTATTATTTATTCAGGGAAAAGTTTGTCCTTTGGTAAATACAGAAATTAAATGTATTCCTTTGCTGGATTAACTATGTAGAACATCAATATCAAGATAAGCTTTACTGTCCCAAGGGAGAAATCTGCCTTGGACTTGGTATTGATTCATACATGGATTGATTTGCTGTGAATGGACTGTGAACATACTTCTGTAACACGCTGCACCCAAAACTGTCCCTTTTGATCCTGCGAAGGCCTTCGATTTCTAGGATCTCCAAAACATTAACAATCATCCTGGGGACCTAAGGTCATAAGGCAAGAACACATTCATGCAATTTCAAAGAGTGAAATTCAGAACTATTTATTGCATTATCAACTATTACTTATTGGTAGATAACATGGGCATCATCTTACCTCTTTGTACAGAATATCCAAGCTTGTCATCAAATGATGACTGTAGTTCCTAGGTGACAAAGAGGCCTGTGTTTTCCAGACAGGAATTATAGTAAAATTACATACATAATGCATAAGGCTATTATTATTATTTCATAGTGAACACATACACACATCAACCCATGATGATTCATAATTTTGTCACATTAACTATCGTTCTCTGTTCATATACATTGCCCGTGAAAAGGCAAAAAGGATTAGAGGGAAACTGGCCATGTTTGTATCTACAAAGCAAATATCAACCAAAGGAGGTGATGTCATGCAACATGTATGAGCAACCTAGCAACAGTAGTGATGAGCCACAGTCTCAGAGCTCATCTCAAATTGATGCTGTGCTTTGATAGTCTGCTTCAAAGTACAAACAAACAACAGGAAAAAAAGGAAAAGGGAGAGAAAGGAGGTAAAGAGAGAGAGAGAGAGAGAGAGAGGAGAATGGAGGAAGATAAGACCGAGACAGAGACAGGATGAAGAGAGTCTGGGTTGACTTCTTCCTTGTTTATGCCTCTTAGAGAACAAGGCCTGTCACTGTGCCTGTGTGCTTGTTTCATGCAGACAGAGGTTCAGATAGAGGAGGGGTGGGGGGGGGGTGCTTTGTGCTGGAGGGGTAAAGTGACAGAATGTGCTCATTCAAAAGAAACCTTGTCTGCTCTCATCTCGCTCTGACACAATAAAACAATTAGGGGAGGGTTGTTCACAATGCTTGATTATTCTGCTCCGATGCTTATTCCACTTAGAGCGATATCATGAGACGGCTCTAAACAGGGCGTCGCACAATATCAAGGAAGTTACAACCACACTGCTGTGACAGGAGATTGTGTTTATTGAGTTCTATCTGGTAGGTCGTCCTGCAGAGGTTATGCAAGTCCTATGAAGACTTCCTGTGGGAACTCACCCTGTCATTGCAGTATTGACACAGGTCATTGCCTCCAATGAAGAGGGTCACCAGCTTCCAATCTCTCTCAAAATCCACAGCCTATGTCCATGAGAAGGAGAGACAGAGAGAGAGAGAGAGAGAGAGAGAGAGAGAGAGAGAGAGGGGGATGGATGGAATGAAGAGGAAGAGATATGACATCAACTTCTTTTGTTTTTGTGTCACGTAAATATAAAACATTATAATTTCGGTGGGCACAGAATTTGTATCACTGCATGCAACAGAATCACTGAATGCTGATTGCACCTAGTATAACAGACTCACAGAGTTGTTTTTCATGGCATCAATAAGGCGTCTGACCTGCCCTGGGATTCCTCTGTATAAAATCAAAGAGTAAGGTTTCACAGGTGTACAAAACAGTGATGCTTGAAACTGTAGCCAGGCAATGAATAATTATTTAGATATGACAGTGTTATGTAGGTATAATGACAAACCACATAGCAGATCAAAGATATTTTAGCACTCACGCTATTTTAGCTCCTGATATAGCCATGTTGAAGCCAGTCTGCCGTTTTCCTTGGCCCCTTGACATTCCCTTGATGTCAGGATTGAACTTCTTAAGGATATCTGATCATAAAAAGAAGAGATATTACTACACAAGAGGCAAAATGATATCAGGTTTGTTGCAAGCTATGGTGAAGCAATAATAGATAATTTGCCAACTCTGCCATCTAGTGGTGATAGTGTGTATTACACTTTTTCAAGCGAAGGAAGAGGATAGAAATATAGTGGAGGCTTGTGACTTACTGGGTAATGTTGTGACAGTGTGAAGAGTTTTATCTCCTCCAATGCTTGTTGAAAAAAAAACACAAAAATATAAAATTGTATCACAATGCAATGTGCATGATTTTCTTTTGCATACAGTTTGTGTGCAGTCTCTCACCTCCATGATACTCCTCTGTACTCAGTTGGTAACTGTAGGAGATTCTTTGCTTTAGCCCCAAAGCCGGCCTACATCCAGAAAAGGAGAACTTGAATAGATGCAGACAAATGCAGAGGTGCATGCATAAACACACTCACACCCACAAATACAAGCAAGCACACACACAGAGATACACATGGAAATCATGAAGAGGGATAAACCAAGGCACTCTTCCTATATCAAAATGTTTTAAAGTGTAGCTGACATGTTTTTAGATTTCCTTGTTGGTATGCCACCCTACGGAAGCCCTGAGAGGCAAGATAGGGGAAGTGTGCCTTGGTTTTTCCTTCTTCGTGATTTTGTATTCAGAGCCCCGTCCAATGATCACCTTCCAACTATTTTACTCCTTTTCAAGTCAGGCAGCGCTCCAGACACGGTGTCATTACTACATACATACGTGCTTGTGTACAAACTCACCGTTATAGAGTCTCCCAGCGCAGACACAACTTTGATGTCTCCAGGTCGCAACCTGTGAACTAAGAAAAGATCAATATGAGTACATCTTCAATCTGCCGCTTCAAAATTCCTCCATGGGTAATACCTGAGTGACACCGTGAACGCTTACCTGAAGTGGGCACAGAGTCAGATGGAGTGGTGTTAACACAGGAGAAGTCACTGCCCCAGTCCTAAAGAATGACAGTGACATGTTTTAGGGGTTTACAGGGTCAATCCACAACCACAGATGATGCGTCAATTATAATCTATGACTCTGGATCATTGATTAATTATAATTAGTGGCCAATCAAAAGTGGAGCTGTGGATGAATGACAGAAACTATGGCCTACCGTAACAGGAGGAGGGGTGGGAGGAGGGCCTGGAAAGGTGTAGTTGCTGTTGTGAGCGGTCCTAAAGAATGGGACGGTCTAATAAAGAAACAATCAAAAACACATTTATACACAAACATAATGAAAAACAACATATGATGTCTATTATGTGCTGAATTGTTGGACTCACTGAATGTCATTAATGTAACCTTTTGCTATGTTACCTTAGAAGGACACTTCAAATCGATGCCGGCCATGAAGTCTTGGGTAAAAGTCTTGTTGCCCACTGGCTCTAACTAAGAGATTGTGAAAGTCAGTGATTTTGGATCATTATCAGAGAAAAACAAAATCTAACCATGTGTACCAGAGTGTTAGAAATGTTATACCATGTTGTTCCAAAGAGCACGAGCCATGAGGGTGTGAGCTTTCTGGCTGAGATGGAAACAGTCAGGAGAAAAGTAGGAGCGATCAGGCCGGCCATCCTTTAAAAAAAAAGGGAAGGGGTGGCAGAAATGAAAAAGGGGTAGAGTAGAGACAAAAAGAAATGAATATATGAAAACAGCATAAGAAATATTCAAATTGTGTTCAGCCCATGTGTGAGGACAGCCTCTTACCTCTAGCCTGGGAAGGAAGATCTCTCTGAGGAAGGGTTGCAGTACCACAGTGAAGTTGTCATGGGTGTCATACCGCCCAGAGTCAATTAGCTCTCTCATAGCATGCTGCAGGGAGAGACAGACAGAAAAATACACAGCGTTATTAAGTGTTGATTTTTCAGTGACAATTATTTTGAGTTGTCAAATGTTGATTTGAGAGTTGTCTGTCCACTCACAGAACTGATTTGGCTCTTGGTGTGGGTGTTCAAAACGAATCTCAAGGTGTTAACCCCCTGCACCCTGAGTTTCCCCTTACATTTCCACTTAAGAAGCTTCAAAGTTAGAATTTTTTTCCCATACTGTACGACAATGTCACGTACACATTCTGTATCTGCTCGTTCCAGCGCTTCATTGAAGCTATAGCAAGCTTATATTGAGTGAAAGATTCAAACCCAAGACACCGTTGTTTTATGGCTGCACCATTACATCGACTTAGATGTCTTATGCACCATTTTATACACATTCCCCTGTAATTCAGCATGATGGTATCTGTGGAAACCTTGGGATCTTGACTAGAATTTAAAATAATATTCTATGGGTTTGAACAAAGCTTGGCCATGAAACATGTGTTTGTAATGGAATAGGTTAAATTAACTAAATTAACTAAATATTGGCATATAATGTATTTTTTCACTCTCATTGGTAAATTAAGGCTGATAATTTTGCTGTGTAGGCAGACAGAAACATGGAAAGTAAATGAAAATATATTTAAACAAAATGGCGTAGAATGAAACAAGAGACTCTTCCTTTTAACATTTTTTAGCTTTGTACCTGGTAAGCTCTATTGAAGTCTTCGGCCTTCTGGAGTTCAGCAGATCCCTCGGTAGGCTTCAGTATGCAAGGGCAATTGAATCTGTAATATAAATATTAAAACTGTTTGAATAATCACATGTCTGATCAAGTCTTTGGTAAAACTGTTTGTGTTAAATAACCAGTAATCATGAATTCCTGTGCAGCAGGCCTCACTTACTTTACCAACCAGGTGGGACAGCCCAGACTCTCATCTCTATGCAGATCACGCAACGGGACAATGTATAACATCTCTACTAGATTCACGATGGCACGAGGTACCTGGTTGGGTACAAAACATAGAGTTGGCAGGCTGTCTGTACTCTGTACATTGAGTATGAAATGGCTGACGTACAGTGAGGTCAGATGCTTGTGTAAGTGGAGCAAGACGCAAGAAGATGCAAATATACCTCATTATGGAGGATATCCAGAGCCTGACGTATACGATCAACCACATTCCTGGCTGAGAAATAAACCTGTAGGAAGTATGATCATCATTAGTGCACAGAACCTACAGCAAGTTTTATGTGTCATATGGATTCAGCATCAAATGTAACGTAATGTGTGTGGTTTTCTCTAAATACATCATTGTGAAACAAATTGCTTTTGATGCTTTTGACAATCCATGGCTTGTGTTATAGAGTAGATCTTTGGTATTACTGTTTGATATGTCAACATTTTCATGTTGCATTATTTTTTATCATCATCAAAGCAACGTATTAATGAGAAAATCCTACATGTAGCATTTTGTCATTCAGAAAGGTTTAAAATGTATATGGAAACAAGAAAACATAGTACCCAAAAAAAGACAAAATCAGTTGTCACTGATCAAATCTTAATAAAGGAACTCAATAAGAATGCTCACAGTGTCCATGCAGAAGTCACATATGTCATTTCCCCCAATGAACATGGTGATCACTTTCCAGTCATTCTGGAAATCAATGCGCTGTGAAGGAGATAATAAGTTAATGTAGGGTTAGCTTGGTCAGTTTTATGTTTGTTAATAGGAAAATAAAATTGAGAAGGCATATGCGTGTGTTGATGTGTAAGTGTTACTATTACTACTTTACCTTACCTCATCATTTTTCATCTTTTCCACTAGGATGCGTACCTGTTGTACCATGTCACTGAAAAAAGAAAGCATTTTTGGTGGTAGAGGTCAATACAAGCAAAGAGGTGGCTGCAAATACATTGTTCTGATGTGCTGTGGCTTCTGTTTGGTTTTTATTGAACAGGGTGAGGAAGAGGAAAAAATTATAATGAATAAAATAGAAGTAAAGAGAAGATGACTGACCCACTCTTAGCTCCTGGCACAGCCTGGTTGAGGAAGGCCCGAGGGTTACTCTCATTGCCTATTCCCTCTGAGAAGCCAGTCAGCGAGGCGTTAAACTCCTTCAGGATGTCTGCATGGCACAATTACAACATATTAAGTAAAAGATATATGAATGGGAAAAAAGAAAATACATGAATATAAGCAAGGTGCGCAAAATAACATTAGTAGTAGAACATACTGAGACAAAGATAAATTGATGAAAATGTTGAAAAATAGTTTGCTGTTCAACAAGTTGTCTGCACTAGGCATGAGCCCTTTAGCTTTGAAATAGTTTGTCTCCTATTTGTCAGATAGAGATCAGAGGACAGAAATTCAAGGTCATCTATCCAAGGAACAACCTGTAACATGTGGAGTCCCACAAGGGAGTGTCTTGGGTCCCCTATTATTTTTAATTTATATTAAT
>OMLI01030472.1:30012-43089 GCA_900302605.1 Rondeletia loricata | reverse complement strand
GACTGATGGATGGAATTCACAGGACGTATTGGCTAAGATTAGACATTCAAATGCATTCCCTTGCACTATCTGAACACAGTTAGACACATTGCCTTGAATGATTCATTGTATTACTTGTTTATGTTTAAATATCATACTTCACACTGTATTTTGAGTTATGGTCTTAACCCAGTTAAGATTTTCAGGTTTTATGTTCCAGTACGTTTATTTAGAAATCATTAAATGATTTAAGGGGTAATGGAAAATAAAATACCTCATACTTCTCTATGCAGATATGATATTGTTATGTGGAAGCAAACACTTTGTTATGGCATGAGTGTTTAGACTTTGCAGTTTGCACTCTGACTTATTTCCCATGAGAACGAACAGAGTGGCCTGGCCATGATAACATCCAGACAGGCTGGAACCATAAACAAATTAATGTAACCACACCTCTAAAATGTATTATAAGAGTCTACTGTGACCTTCCATCTGGGAGACAATTAAGATCTGTCTCCATGCTTGCAAGCATTAATAAACTAGTCAAAGAGCGATTGTGTCTTCAGATTTATGAACCATCTCACCTTCTGTTATAAACAATTAAGCATGTAGTAGAAATAATCTACAACAATGCCAGCTCTTAATTGCAAGTAAAAAAAGAAAGAGGTCCCTGGCAAGTCAAATTGGTTACAAAGATCCTGAAAAGAGTGTAGGCCATCTCTATTACAAATGTCCCCCATGAGCTGTACCCCTCTATCACTCCAACAAGGAAATCGAATTGGGCGATTACCTATCAACAGCCCAGCATTGTGAAATATGGGAGACATCGGACTCCATTTGGTCGAAATCTTACACAATTTCTCGGCTGCCCTTCATATAGCTGTCAGATGGGATATAGGGCCAAAGCGGCGTTTGCACTGGTAGGTGGTGATGTTCAAAGACACAAGATCCTCCAGTTTGATAGGGGTAACTATGCTCTCCTCAAGGGCACGCCAGGAGACCTTTATTGCCGGGTCAAACCAGTTAATGAGGGGCCTCAAAGTAAAGGACCAGAAATATAGTTTGAAATTCGGCAGAGAGGCCACCATCTAATTTCTCTCGCTGTACTGTGGAAAGCTTGAGTCGAGGGCGCTTCCCCCGCCAAACAAATTTAGAAATGGCCGATTGTAGTTTAGCCCAAGACTGTTTGGGCGGGGGGAGGGGTACCATCATACTGATGAAGTTTATGCGGGGAAGAACGTTCATTTTGATTATTGCCACGCGGGCCCAGAGAGAGTTTGGGAGGGAGGACCACCTAGTTTTCTGAATAGAGGGGAACATTTCGATGCCTAAATATTTGAAATGTGGTACAATCGGGATCGCGGGGGGGAACGCTGACGACCTTGATACCTCGTTCAAAGGAAGTAATGCAGATTTTGTCCAGTTAAGTTTGTATCCCGATATCTCACTGAATTGATTGAAAATGTCTAATATATGGGTGAGGGATTGAGGAGCATTGTCTACAAATAGGAGGACATCATCAGCGTATAGGGAAATGTGATGATGAGTCCCGTTAATCGAGATAGGGAAAAGATTGACAGTCTGGGCCAGCGGCTCTAAAGAGAGGGCAAACAAGAGCGGACTTAGGGGGCATCCTTGTCGGGAGCCTTTGCCCACTCTGAACAGGTCTTGCCCGTCAGGACCATAGCCGAAGGGTTAGAATATAGTACACGTATCATCTTAATAAATGGCGCATTAAACCCCATGGCCTGCAGTACCTCCCACAGGTAGGACCACTCGAGGTGGTCAAAAGCCTTCATGGCGTCCAGAGAGAGCACAGCGGTCGGCGAGTCGATGGCAGCGGCACTATGGATGATATGACGCAGCCTTCTGGCATTGTCAGAGGCCAGCCTGGTTTTAATAAAGCCTGTCTGGTCACAGTGAACCAATGTGGTCATATGAACCTCCAGACGGCGGGCGAGCACCTTGGCAAAGATCTTTACGTCGGCGTTTAGCAATGACAATGGCCTGTAATTACCACATTTCGTGGGGTCTTTGTCTTTTTTCAATAAAAGGGAAATAATCGCTGTATTAACATCCCTGTTGAAGGAGCCTTTTTCTATGGCAAAAACAAACATGTCAGACAGCGGTGAACCCAACACAACCCAGAACGTCCGATAGAACATGGGAGGAATACCATCCATTCCCGGGGATTTCCCCCTGCGCATACCCTGCACGGCCTCTCTGATCTCCTCCAGTGGAATAGAAGCATCAAGCTCTCTGGCCTCATTCGCGTCAAGCCTGGGGAGTAGGACGTCAGAAAGAAAACTGCTACACTTCACCTCGTCGTGTACCACCTCCGATGTGTAAAGGTTAGCATAAAAGGAACGAAAAGTAGCATTAATATCTTTGGGTTCGGTATGCAAAATGCCCTCACTCGACTCGATATTAATGATGTCCGAGAAGGCCTCGCAAGTATTGCTACATTTTCTTTCTTATAATGCTGATTTGATAGTCTGCCGAGTGGATAGACTTGATCTTACGGTGTTTTAATGTTTCTATCAGGTCACCATCATCAGCTACACACTAGGCATCCCAGACTACATCATGGGCATAACATTCCTGGCAGCCGGTACCAGCGTGCCAGACTGTATGGCGAGTCTCATCGTAGCTCGACAAGGTAACAAGTGGAACCTCTTTATTCTGAGCCTCCAACTCCAAACCGTTTACCCATTCTCTCTCTGTGGTGTAAACACTTACAAAGGCACCTTTATAGTTTATAGTTCAGTGTTTCTCTGTGTCTTTTCCCTGTCTCTTTCCAGGCATGGGGGACATGGCGGTGTCTAACTCCATAGGCAGTAATATCTTTGACATCCTGCTGGGTCTGGGTTTCCCCTGGGCTTTGCGTACCCTTGTGGTGGAGCACGGATCATCAGTAGGCACACACTTTGTCACCCTGCAATACCAAACCCACTGTCCATTTCCCCTTCTCTCTTTGACCGTCTTGGTTTATGGAGGCGTGTGTATGTGTGTGTGTGAGAGAGAGAGAAAGAGAGTGGAAGAAGTACAGAAGCAGGGATTTCGGTTTCTCTGCTATATTAGATGGTTGTACATGTGTGACACCACTGCTCTTTTCCACAGGTCTTCATAAATAACAAAGGACTGGTGTATTCTGTCGTCCTGCTGCTGGCTTCTGTTTTCCTGACGGTGAGAGAGTAAAATGTAAAAAAATTTACAGAGGGGTTTTTATGTCTGTCGGGCGTCCATCATCCAGTTTTGTCAACCAGTTTAGGTGGATTTGGATTCAATTCAAGATGTGGTGGACTGTTTGACGCTGTTGCCATGTTTTCAGCTATTGGACTTTTTGCGTTGACTGATGCAGTCTACTGTCAAGCACCAGACTGCAGCTGTCTATTCCAATCCTCCTTCTTTTAACTATTCCAATCCACATGTATACACCCTCTGGAGGTGACGTTGAAAGATAATTTCAGCTTGTAGAACACATTTGGTGAAAGTATTAAACATTTAGAAAATTCTATATTGAAGGTGGTATTGAAGTAGTATCGAAATTTCAGATTAAGACGGTAAACTAGCTTCTCAGTTGTCGCTGCTACAATGTGTCAACTTTTAAACACCACGCTTGTATAGTGCACCTCTTATGTCACACTTAAAAATCAGTCTTAAAAATGCTACACGTCCACTCTTAGATTAATACAGAACAGGGTTAATAGTACAATATGCATCCTATCTGCTTTACTAAATACAATTGGACTTCATGTCCCTTTATAGTTAAATTCCTGGTGCCCATTTTCTTATACTGCTAATTTATTTGAGAACTTTCATTAGCTTTGATTAATCAGAAATAGGCTGGTTTTGACAGATTTTTGTGTCTTCATTTTGGTCTTTAAATTGGTCTTGAATTCAATTTCAGGTAGCTTTAAAAAGGTCTTGAAACATCTTAAATTTGTCTTTCTGAAACCTGCAGATACCCTGTAGTAATCTTTCTCACTGCTGTCTTTCCACTCTTCTCTCTCTGTCCCGCCTCGTTGGCTCCAGGTGACGAGTGTACATCTGAACCACTGGAGGCTGGATCGCCGGCTGGGCGTGGGTCTTCTGTTTCTCTATGCCATCTTCCTGCTCTGCTCCATCCTCTTTGGGCAGATGTGAGGCCTTATGGTCAATGGTCAGCCCTGTAGGGTCTTCCTGTTAGATACCAAGCTGAGTATCTACCTGTGTGACACGCGTCCTCTTTCTCAAGCCAAAAAAAACCCAAGAGTGACAGCGATGTTGTATACCATGTGAGTTTATGTGCACCACTGTAGGATACGCTAGGGTGATGTTGTACACATGCAACTACACAAACACACATTCAAGTGTTTTATTAATAGCGCAAAGTGTTTCTATTCGTACAATGCAGTGTTTAAAAGCGGTCCGACATGAGCCTTTCAGTATTGGGTGATAGATAAGAAATAGAGTGGCTTATCCAAAATAATCATGGCATGGCAGATGGAAGCAGTACATTTGGTTGACATGTTTATTGGGTGAACCTGAGACTCTAAAAAAAAAGATCATCTCAAACAGGAAGTGACATATAGCAAAAATTATATTTATAAAACAAATAGGTCTGTCACGTTTGTTGTAAAATACCAGATAAACGCACTCCTGTGACTGTAACAGTTCATTTACATTTTAACAGCAACTAAAAGTCACCACTCATACCGGTACATGAACTATTGCTTGGTGGAAGAATAACATTTAATTCTGCTTATTATTTAATTGTTATTGATTACATCTAGAAGATTTATTGAGCAGGTTTCTTTGTTATAAATGTTGTGTCACCGCCGTTTCATAAAAGCAATAAGCCATAAGAGGCTGAGCTTTACAGTGATTTTAGAAGCTAAGAGGGTTTTAGACATCCTGCTTCATACCGTGCCTAACAACGCCTCCTAGCTGCTCCAAAATCACTGTAATGCATGGCCTCTTATGGCTTATTGTGACCACATAGAGTTGTAATTGTCTTAAAACACACTGGTAACATTTCACAATACTAGATTTTTGCACATCAAATTAAATGTTAACATCCCATGCAGTGAGCAAAAGTCCTAGCTGGAAAACAACTTCACGTCTTAATATGTAAGTGGGCCTCATCTTTTTTTAGGGTTATAGCTTCCTGTTGCTGCAGCTTTTCCTCTGAGTCAGCTTTTTATTTAAAATTTTTATTCACAAGTTCTGAATTCTGCTGATAGAGATAGAAAAGTGAAGTTCACAAGTAGGGGAAGTTATCTTGCTAGAGTTGGACGAGAGGAATTTAAACACTTTCTAAATCCTTGTTCAAGCCACAAGATGTTTGACCTTTATCAACATCACTGCGAGCAAAGGTCTTTTCCAATAGAAATAAGGCTTAATGACATGTCTCCTCTACCGTTGAACCCCTATATTTTCTCCTCAGCCAGGTTTCTGTTGGTATGGAACATCCACCATACAGTACTTTTTTTATTTAAATTTTTTATTTAACCTTTATTTAACCAGGCAGATCACTTAAGAACAATTTCTTATTTACAAGGACGGCCTGGGACCAGCTCCAGTTCTGAGGCCAATGCCTTGGTCAAGGGCAATGGCAGGAGTGTACCTAACGTTACTTCACTGGCAACACATATAATCTTGTACAGCAGGATATGCACAGACAGCACACAGAGCTGCAGTTGTGATTTATTGTAGAGGGAATGGACCATTACAGTTAGAATATCCAATGAAAACCCTGCTTGGCTAAAATACAGAAGAAATGATGTCTTCAAAATAAGTCAGGGACCAGGACTTCTGAAAAGAGGCTGAAATAAAAGGCTGTCATGGGGGGGAAAGGGACATCTAGACCCTAGATATCAGTCTGTTACAAATGCAATTGAAGGCTCAAAGGGTCATACATACCTGAGTGTTTTAAGAAATGTGTCCCATTTGAAATGTTGCCGTAATTTTGGTGACCATCTTGGATTTTACCACAAAAATAGCTTTATAGCTTTTCAAAGTTTCAAAGAAAAATGGTACAGTACCCTACTTTTATTTGCCATGTCATGATTTGGCCTGTTTTTCAAGGTAAGACACTAATAAAACTAGCAGATTAATCTTATTGTCTCTTGACCTTAGGTTTCAATACCCCTGTATGTTTTGAATGTACACCCTAGCACAATTGACCATTTTGTGTGGAAATATTTACATGCGTACAAATGTAGCAGGCAGCACTGAATTACAGCGGAGAACCTCTGAACAGATGTTGAGGTACAACAGTCATAAGAATAAAGGAACATCTAAGTGTCAGAATACAATTAGAATAGAAAATATTCATTATGAAATTACTGTGACAATATTTTGATGATTTTGCCTCACTACTTATAAGCAAGTATTGGTACAACTCAATGTATGTAAAGAGATGAACATAGTGTTACAGTATTTTTAGAGGTCTTACTACTATAAAATCTAAGATATAATGTGCTTCTATGAGTGTCACAAACTTTGATAACTTTGAGTGCGGGTCTGTTGTGATAGTTCACGTTTAGGTACGACAATTGATGTTTGTATGGTTTCTTGTACATTTAAAGAGATATTTCACTTTGGTAGAACATTTTCACTTTTTAGCATACACCTCCATCAGGACAGCAGCAGGCCATCTACCGCAGTATCTGCCATAACATATACACATACATGCATAAATGTTGTGTGTTTGTGTTTATGTTGTGGCAGATAATGCTGTAGATTACTTGCTGCTGTTCTGTCCTTATATAAAAAGTAGGAAAAAGTAGGAGCCTGGACACAATCAAATAATATGATCTGCATCTACTTTGACATGTTTGTTTGTGTCAGAAGGATGATTTGTAGATCGGTGAGGACAACAAGTCCCAGAGCCGCCAGTGTCCCTTCATAAACTCCTATAGAGCTACTGTATGTGCACCAAAAATAGGAAATGTTCCACCAAAGGGACAGAGGGAGTTTTTCCAAATTGCTGTATAATTATTATTGTCTACAAGACAATACTTTTTACTGTTTGTAAATGTTAAATATTTTACATAGTTTTACAAAAATGAATGTCTGACGGAGACTAGTTTTGTGGTGTTTTTGATATTTTTTTTTAAAATAGATAAAGTAGGCTTACTTGTGAATATCATTTAATGTAACAGAATTAATGCATATTTTTTCATAGTTTGTTCAGTGGAATTAATGAAGAGTGTAACCTCTCACTATCACTCCATATGTTATTAATTCAATTCAGTTATGTTTTGAATAATTTTTAGCGCTAAAAATCTGATTTCATTATTGATTCATTCACACATGACCTTTATTTATTCAGGGGAACGCACCGAAAGCAAGCTCACATTTGCAGGTGCTCCCTTTGCACAGGGTTCAAAGGAAAAAAGTGAGAACAAACACAAAATTACAGAGTGCAGTGGCAATTAACAGATCAATTAAAAAACAACAACACTTTTTCTAGAAGACTCACATGAATTTTTGAGGGCGGAAATAGTTAATCTACTTTGATATTTTCCTGAAGTTTGATTTGCTATTTCTAAGGTGTATAACAGCTACAAGCAGTATTCCCTAGATCAATACTGATGCAGTGGATATTAAAAGTATTCACCCCACTGACTTTTGCAAATGTACTTATCATCCCTCCCTCACTATATATACAAGTACAAAGGCTGCACTTTAAAATAGTTTTTCTTCATTGACTTCCAGAGTAAAATTCCAGAGGGTAAAGTGCACTGACAGTCAAGGTTAAAGGAACAGTACGGTTTTTAAGAAGCCTATCTGAGATCCCTTTTAGTCCCTCCAAAAAGCCCTTGCCTCAGTGTTTTGCATTTGGTTTTTGAGATACCGGCTGCAGAAATTGTTCTTACATATCCTTACCATCCTTATCTTAGTTATTACATATCCTCAACAACCTTACATTTAGCCATGGGATGACTTAAAGCGGCCTTGCTTGTGCATGCTGCTAACTGGTTCTTTCACAAAACTGGTGGAGTCTCTGCTTTAAGCCCCCGTATGAAAGTTCAAGGCCCACTAAGAATCTCACACACTAGTCATGGCTACCCAGAGACACGAGAGCGCCAAACCAAAACAGTTGAATTCCAGTACCTGTGGTTTCAAAGCACACTCAAATAATGTTCTTCCTTCTTAAATGTTTATTCTGTTGTGATGTTGGAGGTAAAAGACATTTTAGAGTTGAGATTTATCGCTTTAGAGGTCGTCTTGGATCATAGAGGACTATTGTATCTTGAGTGCAATAAAAATTTGTGCAATAACAATCCATCTATTTCGATCCTTATTTTCTTAAATGGAGGTAGTGATAGATTGAATGGATGGAAGTGCAGCTCCAGTCTTTCAATGCAGCTGAGTGATTATAAAGTGGACATGGCTTAGCCCGGTAGTGCCATCTAATGGAGTAGTAGGCCATAACTATCACCCAATGAAATGCTACACAGACGCTCAATTATGGTACTCTTTTTGTCTCCCCATGGCCTTACCTGCCTTTTCCACTATAGGATACACACAGTATCATCTGTAGCAAGCTCACTTCACATCATTTCCTCCCAGGGCTCACCAGTTCCAGGCCTGCTCCTTTCTTATTAATCACTCAGTCGCTGCTGTCAACCTGTTTTCAATGCAAACACAAGCCCATAGATGGTCATGCAGACAGAGCCTCGTCATCGCCTTATCATATGCCACACACACACACACACACACACAGTCAACTTGCACAATCCTGGTTGTCTGCACTTAGACCTGATGCAACCTTACAACACAAATTCTCATCTCATTTCTTTATATTTTTGGATACAGCAAAGTAATGGGGAGAGGGAAAGCAAATTGGTTATTGTGGATCTTTTTTACATGTCATGAACTTGGAATTATAACACCAATTATAACACTATATAACAATATAATTATACTACTACACTAACATTTGTTATAGTGTAGTTTTGAGACACTGAGCATTAAAGGTTTTACTTTTCAGATAGCAAAACATGGGACTTTTTAACATGGCCAAATTGCAGAAGGACATTTTCCATTATTACTTCAAGCACTGTAATGTGATAATACCTTAGCTCTGATTGAAAAGTGAACATATTTCAAACATGTAAAAACTATAAAAGCAATGTCATTGAATACTGTTGCTTCAAATTTAGCACATTATCTCATGCTACAAAAAGTGTGTTCTATATTGTTAAGATCTATTCATATGTTTACTATCCCAACCTCCATCATTCATTTCTGCAAATGGTGCTTCACAGATCCTGACGGTAAACGTTCATATTGCCTGTATGTGTATGAGAAAAAAACAAAACACAAGTTAGTGCCTAGTATTTTATTTTCCTGGGAAAAAGACACATTTTGTACAATAAAGAATCCATTCCATCACAATCAAATCCACCCTAAGAGAATTCACCTACTATGTCACCCTATGATCTATGATTTGTTGTCATGAACAGTTCTCTCCCAAAGCTAGAGGCCAGCTAGCCAAGACCCTAATCTGATGTAGTTATGTAGTAGTTACTGTATATACAGTATGCACACTGTAACACTCCCGTTGCAGTTAACCAGTCTGATGAAAAGCTGTTCTTGCTTCACTTGGTGCAAAAAAATTGTCTGCAATGGCAGAACTTCCCTCTTTTTTGTTTTCCTCTCAGTCCGACACCGACCGAGAAGGTGATCTAAGATGTGCGGACAACTACTTGACAATGAATTGGAGAATTTATTGGCTCATACAGTGATTGTTTGAGCATTTATGTCAAATTTCCCCATAGAATCACTCTGGATACTGTCACTGTGTTCATAGTTAGTTTCCCATTCATTATCAATGGAGCAGCTCCAGAATTTGCCTCTGTATGACATCAAGAGTTTTGTCTCTCTTGTTTCTAGCTTTGGAAGAGACCTGTTCCCGTTTACAAACCTGGACTAAACTGTCCAGGATCACATGATTAACTAGAAAGCAACTTCCTTTTAAGTCCCAAAATGTTCCACATCAGTTAAGCAAATATCATTGATGAATACAAAAACAACCAAAACAGTAAAATATTCTAATAGCCACTGTCTCTAAATAACTTTACGTTTAAAATGTGATGAGAAAATAAACCAAGTTATACTTGCGTAATGCTTTAGTAATTGTTAGTTGTCTATTGAAATAACATGATAGCACGATTAATGTATATTACACCACTTCCCAACACCTTTGACAACCTAACGCTGAGAAAACTACTTAGCATATGAGAGTGCAGACAACTACTGAGCATGCACTTGTTTGATTGTAGAATATGCAGTCACTGAAGCAGACACTGCATCTGTCATAGCTAGTTTATCCTTCTGCCTTTGCCCCATCTATCTACAGGATGTATCAACCCTTTAAATACTGTTACTGTTTGAGGTAAAATAACTGCTTAGCAGTTCAGCCAGACTTTTTCATTAAGCCCTGTCACAGAGGGAAACCATTGCATAATAAAACTATGAAAGCAGTGACAAAAAGAGGTCTCTCCATAAGACCATACATGTACACATTATACAATCTTTCAGTATAGTTTCATAAACCATTCACAACTGTCATCATGGGCCCCTGTCTGTAATAGCATTTTCTGAGAAAGAAAATTTACAGTATAGCACATATCTGGCAACAGAGCCTCTGCCAGGAGTCCCTGTCATCCCAACATCTGACAAGAGCTCTTATATTGCTTTTACACTCTCAGCAATCGACCAACTGAAAAGTCGCATAGTCCTCAAATACATGAGAATAATCTAGTGGTGCATCAACATCAACAGAGTTTGGATGTGGTCAAAGTGTGCATGATCAGCAAACTGCTAGAACACAGCGATGGAGGCTTTATATCCCTTTACCTGCCTGACAATGCAAATAAGAATCTGTGCTTAATTGACTTGACTGGCAAAATAATAATAATAATAATAATAATAATAATAAAGTAGGGCCAGGTCTGTAAATAAAAAACAATTCATTTCAGGACCAGCATCAAGTCTTCTTTGTCACACTGCAGTTCTACAGGACCAGAGTGAAGAGCCAACAGTATTGTAAAAAAGGCTGAAGGAAACATGGGATGCACATGCGTGTGTATCCATGCCTCGACCTGAGCTCATTTAGCCACTAGCACACAAGCTGAGCTAACCTTGACAATCCATAGAGTCAACTACTGGAGCGACTCAACCTCCCAAAATCCCTTCCGCTTTTGGAGCCTTTTGTCATAGTTACTATTTTTTGGTTTGCGTCTGGGCCGGTGTGCGGTCAGCGGCTGTGGGTGGGATGGAGCATCATTTATGTACAGTTTTAGAAGATCCCTTTAGTTCTATCAAATGAATCACTTTTCCAAATATCAGCACTGCTACAAAAGAAAACGTGGCTATGGATTATTTTTCCATAATGATGAAAGATGGGCACTAATAAAAAGACCATTACATGACCATTCTCTTTCCAACTTACATACTTTCATAACTCACACCATTATATGCCATACAAATATATAAATATTTAAAAATGTCTCTTTTATGATGAGCAAGCATTGGCATGCTACTTGACTCCAACGAGCTGTATTTCTGCTCTAGTCGCAAAATCAATACATTGCAGGATAGAGGCAGGATTTTAGCAAGTATGTGCAGGTATGTGTGTAAAAAAAAAACAGGATGTGATAATTTGGCTATTTATGCTGTGTATCTGGGTGTTTTTCAGTACTGCTCAAATTGGCTGTATGGCAGAGAGTTGAAAATAAAAATCTATGGGACTGAATCTGAGCTTGGAACTGTGTAACAGTCATATATGACGCAAATTGAGGCCAGTTTGGTAAGTTATACTTCCCTTTTCACAATTTCTCTTCTCTTCTGCAACACTCCCTGCTAGGTCAGCTTGTCAGGGGAGGTATCATTCTTGAATCATACTGCTGCGGGACGGTCGTGAGTGTGTGCAGGTGGGCGGCCATCATGATGGGGGGGCATTCTGGTTCTGGTATATGGATGCCTTGTCTTTCAAAAGGTCCAAACATAGATGACAGCTCCAGCTCCCTGGTGCCGAAATAGCACAGACCATTATTAGTGTCATCATTGCTTAAGAAAGATCTGTCATGGTGTTCTTTCTCCTTTGCTCAGAAGTGACTTTAGTTTTTACCCTACACCTGAGATCCAGCTCTCTGGGATATGCAAACACTCTTTTTTCATGTCAGGTTTAAGAAGCATTGACCAATAAAACGGCATATTTCATGTCATGCAGCAGGCTTACCCTCTGGAGGTTCAGACATGGGTGGGCTGAGGCAGTACATGTGATAGCCTCTATCACAGTCATCACAGAACAGAAGTTGATCCTGGAGGAAAGGGACAACAAGCACACTTTACTCAGCACTCTGCCCAAACTACCAATTATTATTAAAGCTATGCCGAAACATCTCATTGGTACGCTGATTATGTTTGCATACGGTATATGTACTGAAACCACGAGACTACAGTGTTTGTGTGACTGGGTCATGTAGGTGAACTCACGTCATTCTCTGAGGTGCCACACATGTTGCAGCACTTGCACTCGATGCACTGCCAACGGTAGGTCTTCACCGCCGCCATCATTACTGGAGTGAACTGCAGGCAGGAGGGGTGACCTGCATCGGGGAGAGTATGTGGGGGGGGGGGATAGTTATTTTATGACTACACTTTGTTGCAATCATTCACACTCATAAGGCTGCATGAATAACTGGGCTTTCTCTCCTGCAGCTGCTCTGTCCCAACATCCATTTGGCTTGTACCTACCTGAGCGTCCACAGTCAGAGCAGGACACCAGCTCTTCTGACTGGCCAGTCTTGTGATTGGTTTTGGAGTCTCCCAGGCAGAAATCGCAGTAATTATTCGGCAACGCAAGACCGTCGGGGCCTTTCTTGGGAGCTGACAAGGGAGATGGAAAACAACCGACGAGCAGGAGCGTCCAGTTACTCAAAAGTCCAGCGAAACAACATACATGATGTCCACTTGCATACGGTGACCACAGCAGTCCAATCATGTAATCTGACCTACTGGGGCTCCACACTTACTTTTAGGTTCTTCAGGCAAGGGCAGGGCGGGCTCGCTGATCTCCATCTCCTCCTTCTCCTTCTC